>VDFB02321841.1:0-122958 GCA_007258455.2 Sequoia sempervirens
AAATGCAATGCAACCCTATTCTAATGTGCTAGAAAGAGATGCATGAATGAAACATGAAGATTCATGAATCACTTTGGGAGATCTCTAATCACCCTAATAAGCCATAATAATGCATGTACCTTCCTTAGGTTGAAAGTAGAGTGATAATGGAGATGGAATCACTTAGGAAACAAGTCATTAGGCTTCGCTTGATGGCTAGTTGCATCTCCCCAACCTAGAATCCATCACATGATTCACCATAGGCAACCATAGTCAATCCTTGACAATGCTAAATCTTGAATGAAAGTGAGCTTGAAGACCTGCAAAAACACTATAATGCTACTCCAAGACTTTGAATTTACTTGCTAATTTCTCTTGAGTTCTCTTGTGAAAGAATACTTGAGTGCTTGTGAATGCTTAGAGCTTGAATTGCTTTCTCTAGATGAAAATAATGACTTGAGAGCTTGTTTATATAGGAATTACACATAATTTACCATCATTTAGATCTCAAAAGTTGACACCAACCAAAATTTTGAATTAAAAATTTGAATTTCCTGCTCAAACCCTAAAAATGGGCCACACAAAACTCATACGCCCAAGGTGGCATATGAGTCCCACCCTAGATTTTTAGGGTGGGCCAATGATGGATTGTTAGAAAAATTAATGCTTTTATTGATTTTGTCGAGATTTTAGTTGAAATATTCCTTGAGATCCAAAATAAAGGGTCTTAGGGGCCTATTAATGATGATTTAAAATGTCATAAATGCAAGGTTACTAAATAGGTCTAGATTAAATGAGAAATTGTGTCATCTCCAAGAAGGGAGTATAATTTATGTCATTACATCTATTCCCCACTTTAGCACCAATATGACTCTACATGCATATGCGAGCTAAAGGAATCCAAACAATAAACTTCATTTCATAAAAGGATACTCATACGGATTCATTCATAATACGGGAGAATGAAGATCCCACTATAGCTATCTGCAAAACCACAATGTTAGGAACTACATCCTGCAACACTAACTCATTAGTCATTCAAAAATCCTCTTATCTAACTTCTCATGGAAATCAAATTTGAGGGTAGATGTATGCCCCTCCTTGATTTCGCTTGCTTTATGGAGGTAGAATCAAGGTAGTAGTCTAACCACATCAAATTAGATAAGTCGTATCATAGGGTATTTCCAAGTACCATACCACATAATGATAAACATTTGATGAGAATGAGAGCAGAATCACAAATCCAATGCAACAAACGGCGTCAAAAATGAAGTTTACTAGCCCCTGTTATGCTAATTTGAATGAAAAATCACTTTTAACCCTAATATGTTAAAGACCTAGTTTAAACATATATAAGAGTAAAAAGTGAAATACATTGTAATCACTTTGTCTTTTACCTTCTTGTAGTTTGATGTTGTTAGAGAGTGTGAGAATTCTAAGTTGTCGAGAATATGTGCCTCTGAGACTTGCAATCCTACAGGAGGAGGTAGCTCGAGGCGATTTCCAGTATCAGGTGAGTTGATCCTTCTATTCCTTAGCTTTGTCTTTATGCATTTATTTTATGTTCTTAGGAATTTCTAGATAGATTTAGGACCCTAGAAGAAAATTTTGTAAAGTGTCCCACTTTGTCGAGAAGTTTCCCACTTTTTCGCAAAGTGTCTCGTTTATTCACGAAGTGTCCCAAAAGGGGAATACATTGTCTAGGACCCTTAGGAAAGTACACTAGAATAACTTTAGTACACTTTTTTGACTGTGGATATGTAGATTTGATATTTTAGAATGCTTATAGGACATACTTTTGTTAGATTCCACCCCAGTCACAATAGTGTCTCGATGATAAATAATTCTATCATCTACGAGACCTAGTCTTGACCTTATCAGAGGCGGAAACTAAAACTTTATAGATGACTAGATTATACTAGGCGTACCTCATGTCTCCCATGAGGTACAATGATGCTATGTTGATTTGGCGCTTGCGGAGAGATGGGATGCTGATACCTACACATTTTACCTACCCACCGGTGAAATGACGATCACCCTGGAGGATGTACGCCGCATCCTTCAAGTTCCTATTTGAGGCGAGACCGTGCACTTCACAGGGGACCATACCTATGTATAGATGTGAGTAGACATAGGATATTGTTTGGGAAGACCTGTTCGAGATGAGATTGTAGGGCCACATATTGAGTTGGCATGGCTACTCTATGCACAATCACCAGTCTTGAGATAGATCATGATTTTCATAGTGGAACTAGTACTCGTCCCTGATGATCAGGGAGCACACCTAGATGAAGGTATTGTTCACATGATTAGGAAAATGGAGCACCATAGGAATGTATATTCCTGGGGCCACAACATCTTGGCACATTTGTATTATGATCTAGGGTGGTTTGCATACCACGAGGTCGATAGCATGGTACATTGTACGATATTGCACATTTGGTGCCTAGACCATATCACATGCACTAGGCTGTCAGGGTTTCCATCTATATCAGACCTAGGATATCCATGTGCATTCAATTATCCACTGAGGCGGTCATGGCAGTATGGGGATTTACACTTTTGGAGGGTCAGATTCGACTGACTAGATCAGGAGATCTTTTGGAGACCATACCAGCTGATACCACAGTGGTCGGATGAGACCCAACAGTTGAGAAGGATGTAAATGGATATATTTTTATAGGGTCCAAATGATTACATAATAAGACCATTCTACTACAATCGTGTTATGTGACATTTCAGGTAGATACAGGTACCACCAAGAGCATGGCCCTTCTACTGGCAATCAGTGTAGAGTGCTCAAAGGCCCAAAGATACGAGACAATTCACCTTTGATGATGTCATCTATAGTGACTCAAATTAGAGGATCATGATATTCCCCTGATCTCTGATGTTGATGACGTTGATGTGACAGATGCATATGAGGAGTGGTGGGAAGTAGCACGACCAACTCCTATATTCCCAATGGATCAGCCTAGAGGCTTTGAGGACCACTTCCAAATCAAATGGATGAGGAGGAAGAGACAAGGCTCAAGGGTGTTGACCTATTCACAGATGAGATAGATGAGAACTATAATGAGGAGGAAGGCTCAGATTATGAGGGAGAGGAGGAGGAGCATCTGATGAGTGAGGGCAGTGATACAACAGACGAGGGTCTAATTTCTCACGAGTGGGGAGATCCATTTCCTACTCGTGTTACCAGATCATAGTCAACAACCATGGCATGTGCCAACACTTACAAGCATGGAGAGGCTAGCACATCCTCCATGCCTCCTACACACAATGAGGCTATCTTTACACAACCAACCAAAGATCTAGGTGACGATATTTTATTTATTGTTATTCTTATGCTTATGTTCATGCTTATGCTTTTAATTTATATATATCATGATGCATACTCATTATATTTATGATTTCTATCTTGCAGGTGCTATGATAGATTTACATGATCTCTATTGACAGGTAGCTGCAGAGATAGTGCCTCTGTCAGTCTTTGATCAAGTGATTGATACAAACTATGTGCCTCCACCCATTGTGGAGTGGGACCCGGAGCTATTTGAGCCTTATGTCATACTGAGAGCAACAATTCAGGTTGCTACGAGGTGTGTTGATCGAGCTGAGGCTGCTTATGAGGAGATTTGGTCGTCTCAAGGTCCAGCAGAGGTTGAGAGGCTCCATGTAGAGGTAGCTAGGCTACAGGCAAAGAGAAACTGCATAAAGTGAGAGTGTCTAGAGGCCATTGGATGGGAGACCGCGACTGTTAGATGAGCACAAGGTCTACAGTAATATGTGGATGCTCTTATCAATTCACGATCCCAATCGCATACTAGACCATCTCTCGACAGACTACATCTAGACAAATGTGATCACCAGATCCTGAGGGATCTAGTAGCCACAGGCCACCCTGGCATTATATATTTGATGGCATGTACTCAAAGCTTTGATATATATATATTCTCATTTGATGTTTAATTATTTATGCTTATATGTTTTAAGTTAAATGGAAATGTGAATTATCAAATAATCTTTTTAAGACTATTTAATAAATTTCTTCATGATTTAACATGCTTTATGTGATCTGATTAAAAGTATTTTAGTTTCTTTTAGATGCAACATTATGATTAAGTATGTAATTCTAAATTAAATACACCTATGATCTAATTAAAGAACATTAAATGCATATAAGGATCTAATTTAACACAACACACAAGATGGACCTGAATAGTATGAAACCTAAAGTAATCACCTAAAAATTAATTTAAGCAATTACTTTAGTATTCAAGACACACAAATAATTGTTTTTAAAGAACGAAGCAACATGAGAGAACATAGAATGTTATCTATTGACTCTTACACCACTGCTTTATCATTCACACTATTCAAGAGGATTATTTAGACATAGTATCGGCACAAATGTGCAACATTAATAGTTTCCTTAAGAGGTGTACCAATGATTTTTGTTAACGTATATGCTCCAGACCCAAAATTTTCATCAATTATATAAGGTCCTAACCAATTAGGGATAAAATTTCCCTTTTCAGTCGGGGCAACATTGACATTACGTTCATTCTAGCATAAGACCAAGTCACCTTTATCAAATAATCGAGGAATGACGTTATCATTGTAACTACATTGCATTCTTCTAGAATAAGCTTGAAGGTGCTCAAGATCGTTAATGTGTTGTTCGTGAAGCATTTCAAGTTGATGCAAATGTTGTTCCTTATAGGTATTATGATCAATAATTCCTTGGAGAGTGATTCTTAATGAAGGAATCTCTAAATCCAAGGGCATTATTGCCTTGATGCCATAGGCAAGGTTATAAGGGGTAATCCTAGTTGATGCTTTGACATTCGTACAATAAGCCCATATGCATATGTTAGTTGTGTGTACCAATACTTATTGTGTTTGCTTACTGTTTTCCTTAATATTTGTTCGAGGGTTCTATTATTTGATTTAGCTTGACCATTAGATTGCAGGTAATAGGGTGTTGAAAAAAGATGTATGTTAAACGTTTCCAAGAACTTCACATATTTATTCTCAAATGGTGTCACATTTTCCAAAACTAAAGTGGAATGAAGTCCAAAGCGAACAACAATGTGTTCCAATATGAAACAAAATATTACTTCGATAGTTGTTGAACGAAGGGGAATTTCTTCCACCCATTTTGTGAAGTAATATGTTGCGGTGATTTTAAAGGTATGTCTAGTGAAGGAGGGAGGTGAAATCTTTCCAATAATATCCAGGCCTCATACCGAGAAAGGCCAAATAGGAACTTGTGTACGAAGCTCAGAAGCAGGAGCGTGAATCAATTTGATATGTTCTTGACACTTGTGACATTTCTTAACATACACAAAGCAATCTTTTTCCATATTCCTCCAATAGTATACTATACGGATTAACTTTTCAACTAATGATCTTCCTCCAAAATGTCCCCCACAAGCACCTGCATGGGCTTCCTCAAGTGGTATAGGGATTTCGGATTGTTTAAGACATCTAAGCAAGAGACCATCAAAGGACCTATGATACAACACGTTGGTGAGAATTATATATTTAGATGCAAGTTTTTGAAGGTAAGCTTGAATATTCTTAGTTGTTGGCATAGGGAAGGTACCATTTTTCATAATTAAGTATCAGTGCATACCATTCACTAGAGCTTTCCATGGTATTTGATAATACTACTTCTCCCTTATATTCTATTGATGGTTTCATGATTGTATGCATGATAAATGTGAAATTTTTTGAAGGATCTTGAGGAGATATCAGAGAAGCTGCACTTTCCATTGCATCCACATGTCGATTATCTTTGTGTGGGATGTTATCAATGGTGAATGAATTAAATATTTCTAACAAGTTCATTGTGAGATCCTTATATTTTGATAATTTTTCATATTTTGCTTGATATGTTCCATTTATTTGTTTAATGACTAATTGCAAATCACGAAATATTTTAACATTTTGAGTTCCCAGAGTTAAAGCGGCACATAATCCAACAATTAACACTTCATACTCTTTTGTGTTGTTTGTGCATAGGAAGTTTAAGCGATAGGATAAGGGAATAGGCTTACTTGTGAGTGGGGTTATTATAGCCCTTGCGTCGAAGCCAGTTTTGCACTTAGATCTGTCAAAGTATAATTCCCATGTTTCTTCATCTTTTTGAATAGTCAAAACATTCTCATCAGGAAATACTTCTATATTCAATAATGCTAGGAGAGAAGGGGCATCGGCTAAGTGGTCAATCAAGGCCTATCCTTTAATTGCTTTTTGTGAAATAAACTTAAGGTCAAACTCATTCAACAACATAACCCACCTAGCTAAGCGTCTAGATAAATTTGTTTTGGTGAAGAGATGCTTCAAAGAATCAATTTTTTACATCACATTTATTTCAACATTCAATAAGTAATGTCACAATTTACTAGTAGTGAGTACAAGGGCCAAACATTGTTTTTCTATTGTCATGTATGGTGTCTTGTAATCAATCAGAGTTCGGCTAATATTGTAAAATTTGGCTATGGAGATAGCCACCCAAGATCTAAAGGCATATGGAAAGCAAAAAATACTTAGAAGATCAATTTGACAAGAATAAATTGTATTCCTTTCAATGAATGCAAAGAATCTATGTACAAATGTAGTAGAGACCCCTTGGTTATATAGCTAAGGTGAGATATAAGATGTCATAGGATTATGACAAGTTTCTTAATCTTATGACACTAGACAACTTGACACAACTTTCATTTCCAGGGTCACTCTGCGTTGCCTTGTCAAAAGATAAACAACTAATGAAAACTAACACCTTCTAGAAAGAATCTTACAACCTAAGTAAATTTAACATGTGAATATGTCCACTAACTACCTAGTAAGAAATAACTAGGTACAAGACATTTATTCGCCAACAACACTCTTTAAGCAACTTAGGTGAAGATTATTTTGTAAATGATCTAAAAGATGGGTCCCGACAATGAGGCCATGTTAGGTACCCATGTACAAAATGCAATGCAATCCCTCACAAATGGGGAAAAGGAGAAAATCCAATGGGAAAAAACCTCCCTAAAAAGAGATAAAAAGAAACAAGTAACTACTCTCCAAAAAGATGAGAAGGACAAAACCTCATGTGAGGAAAAATTCTCCTCGTAAGAGAGAATGAAGAGAGGTCAAGTGACCCCCCTTGAAGAGATGTCTCACACCCCTAATAGAGATCACAAATGATGATACTTACTCTTAATGAAGGGTTTAGTGAAGATATTTGCAACTTGCTTTGTTATAGGACAATCCATAAATCAGAGAAGTTGAGAAAGCTAACTTCACAGACCCCGAAGATCACTTGCATGCAAATAACCTGTCACGGAAAGGAAGAGATGGAGACAAAAAAGAAAGGGTACTCTGCAAGCTTCAAGAGAGATTGCATTGACTTAATTAAATAATTACAAAGATCAATCCTAAAAGGAGATCATGCAAAACCTAAAAGAAAAGCCTGCTGTGGAAACTCCTAGTACACTTAATAATTACTAAATAATTAATTATTAATGTGCCTAAGTTTAGCTTAAGTAACTAAAGTGATAAGCGACTTAATTAATTAACCAATATGTTTAAATTAATTAAGTAAAACAACTTATTACTCTAACACCCCCCCTTAAGATGAACTTAGGAAGTAGCTAAAAAAACTAAGGAAAAGATGCATTAAAGCAAAGATGGGTCCTGACAAACAAGGCCAAGTAAGGAATCCATGTACAAACAAAAGATCTCTATAAAGCAGAGAAGTAGAGAAAACCTCGTGGGAAAAAACTCTACTCCAAGAAGAGATCAAAGGTGATTGAAGGACTTAAAACCCTAAAACTGCTGTGAAATGTACTAAGAAAGAAGAACATGTAGAACATCACGTAATCATGAAGAAGCCACAAACTCGGCCAAAAGATGACTACTACGGTGTCAAGAACCTCCTCCAAGATAGGATGATCGATCAAGAAGACAAATAACTGCATGAGTTCCCCTAATGACACTACTCTAATCCAATGGCAAACAAAGGCAAAACATCTAGAGCAAAGATACAAATGGCACAAGTACCAATAGTCTAAAAAACACTAATCAACTAAAGATGAAAGATTCCTTCCAAATTGAAACCAAGGAAGCATTAGCACGAACAGTATAATACCCCCCCATAATGCTGAAAAGGGAGAGGCATGATAGGTACACTGAAACTAAATGCCAGAAAGTAGTGCATGAAGAGGAACCAAGAGCATCTAAAGGTGCAAACATGAAAGTACAAGCTAATAGAAAGGATGTGAAACCAAAAGTCACATACACATGAGAAAGGTATGAAGGCAAACAAAGGCAAACATCAACCCCCATGGCACTTTATATCATAGTGCGAGTACAATAAGGCACAAAGTGATGTGCAAGAAACCCAATACTACACATACAATGCTGAGGCACTTTATCTCAGTGTGATTACAAAAGAGAAAATACATGCAATGTGAGCCCATAATGTCTACAATGTCCAAATAGGACAACATGCTGAAAATACAATTCTCTTACAGAAAAAGAGGAAACTGGTAGCACCATGATGAAGTACACAAAAAAAATGAACTTTAAAAAAAAAAGGCACCCAAAAAAGTGTCCGGATGCAAAAGATATGGCATGTCAAAGTCTCCAAAACAAGAACTGAACAGCTACAGCACTGATAAAATAGAATTTTGGAAAAAACCAGAAGTCAAAACTGGAAAATACATGCATCACTGCGAAGAGCATAAAATTCCACCCCATTTCAAAAAAAATTGCACGCGAAAAGACCACCGTATGGCTGAGATATGGCCTCTGGAAGTTGAGGTGCAAAACTGAAAAGCCCAATGGAGAGGGGCTGAGAAGAGCAAAAAGTGATCCCCGCTAAATTTAGCAAAAGTACCTCCAAATGTGAAGGTCCGCCAGATTAGTGTAGGAAAAAAAAACTCCCTCCAATTACAAAGGCATTATTTTGCATAAAAAGCAAAATACTGTGGTTTATTACAAAAATTGTTTTTAATTAAAAATAAATAAAAAATTTACATACGTTAATTTTTGTAAAAAAATTCATAAAAATCAAGTAGGCCCTCGTGATAATTTCACCGCTAAGCGTGGCGTATGTTAATCTATGCAAAGACTTCCATCATCGCAGGGGGCAAAGCTATGTACCGCTCTGGCCGGTAATAATCGTTAGTCACCGGCACCTTGATAGTAATGGGCCGCTTGGCATAAGATGTGGGTGCTCGGCAGTTCTGCTGCATTACTGTGCAATTGCTGGTACCGCTGTGACTAAGCCTACAAAAGGCTTTTTCAAATAAGCTTTTTTGGTTTTGATTTAAAAAAACTCAAAAACTTTTACAATTTTTTTGTTTTATTTTGAAAAAGATTAAATTCAAAAATAAAAATTACTGTGTGGTAATAAAAATTTCTGACCAAGGTACCGCATGCAATAGGGCCATACAGATAAAAAATTTTACCTTAGGAACAGCCAATGCCGAATATAGACGAGTTTACAATCAATCTTTAGGTTTTTGGCCGCTCCGGACACAACGGTGAGGTCCGTTTGGGCTGAAAATGCTCTGAAAATTTGAACACCCCTGGATCTAGCAAAAAATCTATTTCTTCAAACCCTCACAAATCTAACAAACGAAAGCCAAAATTGATGAAACAAAGGCCGGACCTTACCTATTCCGGCAAAATTCTAGATTCAATAGAGAGATCCGATTTTGACCCCTAGATGCAATCGAAAAAATGCCCACCTCTTGATCAAAAAGGAAAACTCAAACCTTTGAAGCTCCAAAACATCCTCTAAAACATGAACAGAAGCAAAGAAAGTCCTGAGCTCTAATACTAAGGAAGCAGCCAACTTCACAGACCTCAAAGATCACCTACATGCAAATAACATGTCATAGAAAGGAAGAGATGGAGACAAAAAAGCAAGGGTGCTTTACAAGCTTCAAGAGAGATTGCATTGACTTAATTGAAATAATTACAAAGATCAATCCTTAAAATGAGATCATGCAAAACCTAAAAGAAAAGCCTAAAGGGAAACCCTTAGTGTGTTACACTTAATAATTAATAAATAAATAATTATTAATGTGCCTAAGTTTAGCTTATAACTAAAGTGATAAGGACTTAATTAATTAACCAATATGATTAAATTAATTAAGTAAAAAACTTATTACTCTAACAAAATCAATGACCTACTCCTGTATTAGCTCTCTGATGTAGTGCATATGAATCTTAATATGTTTTGTCCACTGATGTTGAGCCGAGTTATTCAAGATCTGGATGGCACTCTGATTGGACCACAATGGAGGACCGTAGGCCGTGGAATGGTGAATCCAAACTCAATTAGAATATTTTGAAGCCAAATAGCCTTAGTAGTGGCAATAACAGCTCCTTGATACTCAACCTCAGTCGAAGAGAGAGCAATAGCATGCTACTTCTTACTCTACCAACAAATGGGGCTAGAACCAAGGTGAAAGCTATAGCTAGAAGTGGACTTACAATCATCAAGATTTCCAGCCCAATCAGAATTTGTATATCCAACCAAGTTGAGTCTTGTACTTGTTGCATAGTGAATCCCATAATGTGGTATACCCTATATGTAATGCAAGATACATTTGGAAACTTTCCAATGAATCTCATGTGGTTCTTGTATGAAGCATGAAACCATGACAACCGCAAAAGAAATATTAGGGTTTGTGTGATTCAAGTAGATGAGGCTTCCAACAAGTTGATATTACAAAGTGGCATTAACGAGTGGAGTGGAACACTTGGCCTCAATTTTGACTCTTGACAAAAAGGGAGTAGGTACAACCTTACAATCAAACATGTGGAATCAAGCTAGAAGGTCAAGAGCATACTTGGGCTAAGCAAGAGTAATCCCGGAAGAGGATTGTGTGATTTCAATCCTGAGAAAGAAATGAAAGAGGCCCAAGTCAGTCATAGAAAACCTGTCATGCAGAGAAAATTTAACTTTTCCAATGATGGACGATGCACTCCCTGTAATGATCAAGTCATCAACATAGAGAACAAGAAGAAAGTGAGAGTCATCCTATTGCAAAATATAGACATTTGAATCCGAGTGGCACCTAGAGAATCTTGTCGAGAGAAGAAAGGATTCCATCTTGTCATACGAAGCCTGAGGGGCCCATTTGAAGCCATAGAGAGACTTCCTCAATCTACAAACCAAAGAAGAATCTTGAACAAATCCTTGTGGCTGCTCCATGTAAATCTCCTTTGCAAGATCTCTATGAAGAAATGCACTCTTCATATCCATCTAATGGATAACCCATCCATGAGCTACTACAATGGAAAGAGTCAAGTGAATGGGGTTCATCTTAGCAACAGGGGCAAGGGTTTCCATGTAATCAATACTAGGAACCTGTGATAAACCTTTAGCCACAAGTCGTGCTTTGAACTTATCCACTGCTCCATCTACTACATATTTGGTCTAATAGATCCACTTACATCGAACCATTTTTCTCCCCTTAGGAAGAGGAACTAAGTCCCATGTGTGATTCCTCATCAAGGAACTATATTCTTCCTCCATTGCTAAATCCCACTTAGGAATGCTTGAAGCCTCCTTAAAGTATTGTGGATTTGAAGTAGTAACAATGTAGACATGTGGAAGATGTTGATGTTGTGATTGAGTCCTTCGAGTTTCTATAGGATCCCCAACAAGATTTCCTACTGACTCAAGAGTCTGTTGAGCCCAACAAGGTTAGGAAGATGATGGGCATGGAGGACAAGAATCCTGAACCTTAGAATGATAACTCTGCAAAGGTGCAACCTTGCGAGTCAGAGGTGAGGTAGAATCATCTAAGTCACTATCATCTAAGTCCACTGTGGAGGAAGGATGAGGAGGATCAGAGGTCAATCTAGGAGAGCTTTCCTCAAAGTGAACACTCCTCTCAATTAAGAGCTCATGTGTCTCTAGATCCAAGAGGTAATGCCCTTTGACACCATCTAGATATCCAACAAAGATGCAAGGCCTGCTTTGAGGTTCCAATTCCTTGCGCTTCTCTGGAGGAATGCATGCCCAAGCAGGAGAGCCAAAAACTTGAAAATTCTACATAATTATTTTTCTACCACACCAAGCCTCAAAAGCAGTCATGCCTTTCAATGCCTTGTGGGGAACCCAATTCTGAATGTGTCTAGCACAGTTAATGGCTTCAACCCAAAATTTTGGACCAAGAGAATGCACATGAATCATGTAGCTATCCATTTCCTTGAGGTTCTTGTTTTTCATTTATACAACACCATTTTGTTGTGGTCTCTATGCAACTGAATGTTGAAGATCAATCCCTTCAAGAGTATAAAATTGCACAAGGTTGTGGTTCATATATTCTCAACCATTTTTCAGTACGAAGAATTTTGATATACTTTCCAATTTGCTTCTCAACATGAGCCTTGAAGGTTTGAAACTTGTCAAATACTTCATTCTTTTGGTGAAGAAAGTAGACCCACGTGAATCTGAAGTAGTCATCAATGAAGGTGAGTGCATATTGAGCCTTGTTGAAGGAAAAGACTGGAAATGGGCTCGCTAGATCACTATCAACCAATTGAAGAATTTATAAATCCCTCCAAAACTTCCCTTTATCAAACTTCTCTTCTGGATGCTTACCCATAGCACAACTTGTATATAGACCATCTAAAAATTTAATGTGAGGGCTCAGACCTATGACCATATCCTGTGAGTTAAGTTGTTGAAGATAGTGATAGTTGAGATGTCTAAACTGCTCATGTCATAACTTACTGAATTTGAATGAGTAAGCAATGTTGTAGAAGGAGAACGTGGCACAAAGTGAGAAAATTGATATATTTGAGACTCATGATTATCCTTTTCCCACTACAACCAAGGAATTATCCTCAAGATCTTTGACCACAACTGTGTCTAGAGAAAACTCAAATTTCTTCCCATTCCCAAGATGAGTGATTTGGTAGACTGGAAGAAGGTTGGCACACAAGTCAGGAACACAAAGAACATTCTCAAATGAGCTATCATCCATGTCAACCAAACCTTTTCCAACAACATCCACCTAAGTATCATCACCTGTAAGAATGTGTGGTATTGTACAAGGCTCCAATGATGAAAACTATTCTTCGTAAGAACCCATGTGATGTGTAGCACCTGAGTCAAGTATCCATTGTTGTGACAATTTTGTGGCTGCAACATGTGCCTATCCTTTTCCTTTCTTTGACTATGAAGAAGTAGAAAGAGATGCTTCCTTTTTGTAGGAAGAAGGAAAGTTGATGTTATTCTTCTTGAGGAGACTATTCAACTCATCAACTTGCTTAGCATGACAATGATGCTCATCATGACCAAATCTCTTTCAATATGCACAAGTCGATTTCTCCTTCTTTTCTGAATCCCCCTTCTTGGAAGATGATGAAGATTCTCCTTACTGAGGAGAAGAGGATTGTGGTCAATCTTTGTGTGGCTTATTCTTTGATTGCTTCTATTTTTTATTAGATCCTGACCCGTGTCCTGCCACCAAAGCTTGTGACTTGGATGACTTGAGAATACTCATAGTGATCAACTTTGTTTGTTCAAGCATCAAAATATATGTAATGAATCAAATGAAGGTATAGCATAGGAACTTTCCATATTCAATCGATGAGTCTGAAAACTAGAAACAAAAGTTGCATATTCTAATGGAAGCTTGTCTAACAAATTGAAGACCAATTGTGCATCCTTCTTATCAATACCACAATCTTTGAGTTATGCTCTTAGCTCATTATCCTTAGTTAAATAGTCTTGGATTGTATCAAAATTCTTAGGATCTAGATTAGTGAGATCATTATCAAGTTTGTATCCCCTAATCTCATCAACTTTGACATACAATTGAACAAGTTTATCCCAAGCTTCCTTAGTTGTTTTACACTTATCAATGTGAAAGATAAGATCAGGCGAAACATATTTTCTGAGTGTTCTAAGAGCCATAGTACTTTTGATGAGCCATTCACTTTTTTAAGTTTGGATCAGTTGGTTCTAGAATGGATCCATCATTGTAGGGAATTAATCCTTTTCCCATTAGTTTACTCCATGCATTTATTTTCCATGTTGCATAGTTATGTGGAGTTAAAAGAGGAAACTTAAGATGAACCATGGCTGAAACCTGAAGAGCACAAGAGAGAACTCAAAGAAAAATCACATAACACAACCCCCCCAAATTCACTCAATCAAAGAACCCCCCCCAAAGCAAATGATTTGGCACTTTATACTTAGTGTGGTTGCAATTGCCACTTGCAAGAATTAGTTAAGTGGAATTTTGATTTCAATGCTTAAAATTGCCACAATAAGGTAAGATCAAACTATGATCAACTTGTAAAAGACCAAACTGTGATCTATGCAATACAATTTCCAAAAAGAGCCAAATAAGGCTATATGTTGAAAGTACAATTTTTGCTCACAATGAATATAAATTAAAAGCACCACTATGAATTTCTCAAAAAAATATGCACTTTTAAAAAAAATTACCTGAAAAGGAGTCTATATGAGCCAGAATGGAGCCTCAGAAGTTCCAAAATTGGTGATAGCTTAGCAACACCTGTGAAAAATTGAATTTTCTAAAAAATTTGTGCATCAAAATCTAAAACTGATTGCACTAGTGCATAGAGCACGAAATATTAGCCCAAATCAAGAGAAAAATTCTTTGAAAATGGAGCTCATATGACCAAGTTATCAACATTTGAAAATGAGTTACAAATTCAAAACCTTCAACCGTGAGGGGGGGCCAAAAATTTCAAAACCTTGCCAATGTCATGTTGACCTCATCTTATGACGAGGTTAAATTTGATGGTTATATGGCCGTCATGCACTGATTGGATTAAATTTGATATCCAAATGGACTCACAATCGTCATCGCCCTTTGTGCCAGAATATTCACTTGGATGCCGGAATATGCTTCACGAAATATTTGATTGTGTTGCCAGAATATTCTTGAGGAATATCCGTCGGGTTTTTAAGAGATGTCGTTGCCAATTTTATTTTCTATCGAATTTTATTGCCGGGATTTACTTTATATTCATCGGTATTCTTTACCAACTGCCAGTTTGTGAGAAGTCAGTCGTTGTATGATGGCGGGGGAAAGGTGGGTCCACCTGCGCCACATGGCACGTAGTAGGACAACCTACGTACCCCGTGGTACAAATGACAGTTTGCAATCAAGTAAAGATGTAGGATTTGTCTATGTATATATTTTTATTTCTTTTAAAATAAAACCCTTTACAACTAAAACAAAGATTTAATTTTAATTTTTATGAAATTCCATAAAAATATCACGTAAATAGAGATATATATATATATATTTAAAAAAACTATACCCAACTCCAATAATGCTAGGTCATACTGCCCACCAACAATTTTATTGCCTCAGTGGACAACTTTGTCCTAATTTGACAATTTGGCAGTTGATTTAGGAGTGTTTGGCCCTTCTAAGCACAATGGCAATGTCCTTTTTGGTTGATAATGCTCTGAAAATATGGCTACCTCCTAGATCTGGTAATCACCTTCAATCTTCAAACCCTTGTAGATTTGGCCTCCAATGTCCAACTAGGACGAAACAAAAGGAAAATCTGACTTTCTCAAACACTTTGAACACAATGGTGAGCTTAGATTTGATGCAACAAGCTCCCAAAATGCACCTACAATAAAAATCCAAAATGGAACCCCCCCAAAATTTGGTATTTCTATCACACCTTTCTAATTCTCAAGGTCATCCAAAGATGCAAGAGAAGAGCATACTCAATGCTTCAAGAAAATACAAGATTGCACTCAAGATCTCCTAAAAGACTAACCAAAGGAACTCAACTTGCTTTGATACCATGTAAGATTTGGCTATGGAGACAGCCACCCAAGATCTAAAGGCCTATGGAAAGTACAAAATACTCAGAAGATTAATATGAAAAGAATAAATTGTATTCCTATCAATGAATGCAAAGAATCAATGTACAAATGTAGTAGAGACCCCTTGGTTATATAGCCAAGGTGAGATACAAAATGTCATAGGATTACTACAAGTGTCTTCATATTATGACATGAGACAACTTGACACAACTACCTAGGTCACATTTGTTAGTTGTCAAAAGATAAGATAACAACTAATGACAACTAACACCTTCTAGAGAGAATCTTACAACCTAAGTAAACTTAACATGTGAATATGTCCACTAATTACCTAGTAAGGGAATTAACTAGGTACGAGACATTTATTCACACCAAAAAATGTAATAAATAGGATGTTCTTTACCATCTTCATCTTGTTGGGACAACAATGTTGTGAGAGCATGGGTCAATGTTGATGTATAAAGAATGAATGGTTTGTCTTGCATAGCGGGTTGTAAAATAGGTGGAGTATCGAGATAATCTTTCAAACTCTCAAAATCTTGTTTACAATCCTCATTCCAATTAAACCGAACGTCTTTCTTAAGAAGATGTGTGAAAGGTAATGTTTGATCCAATAGGGATGCTACAAAATGACAGATAGCCTAAATTATTCCTTGTAAAGTATGCAACTGAGAGATGTTTCTAGGAGGTGGAATGTTAACTATACCATCAATTTTCTTTGTGTCCACCTCAATGCCTCTGTGAGATATGATAAAACCTAAAAAAATTCCACTATCTATGCCAAAGAATCACTTTTTTGGATTCAATCTCATGTATTTTCGCATTCGCTCAAAGATCTTTCAAAGAATATTCACATTGTCTTGTTGAGATAGAGATTTGGCTAGAATGTCATCAACATAGTCTTCCAAAATCTTGTGTTTGTAATCATGAAATACCAATGTCATAGCTCATTGATATGTTGCGCCCGCATTCTTCAATCCAAAATGCATCATCACCCAACAAAATGTTCCCCAAGCTATGGTAAATGTTTTTATGTATTGATCTTGAGGGTTGATAAAGATTTGATTGTATCCAAAGAATCCATCCATGAATGACAACAAAGCATGTCCTGCAGTCAAGTCTACTATCATGTCAATATTAGGAAGGGGAAAGACATCTTTTAAAGATGCTTTATTTAAATCACAAAATTTTGTACACATCCTAATACGATTATCAAGTTTTGCAACTGCTACAATGTTCGAGATCCAAGGAGAACAATCTATAAGAAATATAAAGCCAGCTTCAAGGAATTTTTCAATCTCGACCTTAACTAGTAAGGCTTCTTAGGGTTCATCTTTCGTATCTTTTTTCTAACAGGTTTAGCATTTTTGGAAAGGACTATATTGTTTGTTACAATCTCAGCATCAATTTCTGGCATATCTAAATAATTCCAGCAAAAAGTTCAGGAAATTCATGAAGTAAAGTTGCAAGGTCTTCTTGTTCATCATCATCAAGACACTTTCCTATCTTAATCACATTTTCTTCATTGTTAATGTCCATCGGTATGTCAATGGTATCTCCTAAAGGAAGTACATTTTGTTTCAGGAATTCAGGGTTGTATTCTTTGTTGTCCATATCAATCTCATTACTTTTCTTTTGTCTTCTTTCTTAGTACTAATCATAGCATATGTAAACCTTTTCTTTTTAGGAGTAAATGGTTTGTCATAAACTACTAGTATTTCTTTCAAGGATTCATCATCTTCAAAATACTCCAATGATGCTTCACAAGTTGTGTCAATCAATTCCAGATACTTCAAGGTGATATTTGTTTTAGGGTTACACATGATGGTGTCGATGTTTAACGAGGGTCTTTTTGCTGCTTGCATTATCTTAGAAGGCCAATAGCCCAAATCACTTTTTTATTCTTGTGTGTTAGGCTCTATAGGGACATAGATACCTTATTCTTTCTTCCCACATCCTTTTCCACTATAACCAAGTTGTTTCATGAACTCATAACCTTTCCCATAAAGTCTCTCAATTTATTTTGGTTTTGGTGGTTATTAATAGTATATCTCATCAAAATTTGTTGTATAGCTTGTGTCATCTTCAAGAGTGGATGAGGTAGATGCTTGTGATTTTTGTTTCGAATTTTGCATTGACATTACCATTGGTTTCTTTTTTTTTTCTATTTATTTTTCTGTGATTACGTATTCTCCCATAAACGAAGGTGTGAACTCTAAAGAACCCCAATCATCATCCAATAACTTTGACACTTTTTCTATCTCTTGTTTAAATTCTTCTTCCATAGGTTCTATGTTCAATGTTGGAATTAATGTGTTTAGAGGACTTGCCATTCCTTTTTTAACTTGTAAGCAACTTTTAGGCTCAAGGTCTATTTCAACTTGGTATACCTTATTGTTATAGACATACTTCATTATACGGTGAAGAGTTGAAGGCACTGCATGCATCTCATGAATCCAAGGTCACCCTAAAAGAAGATTCTATGAAATATTATCGGGCATGACATGAATAGGTGTTTGCAAGGTAGCCTTTCCAACTATAATAGGAAATGTAATCACACCAACTAGCAATTGATTTTTGATCTTATCAAATCCTCGAATTGATAAAGAATCAAGTTGAATTTTTTACTTATCCACACCTACTTTATCCAAAAGGGTCACACTACACACATTAAGGGTGGAGCCATTGTCAATGAGGGTTCTTTTTATTCCCCACCCATCATAGGTGGCTATTATCATGAATGCATCATTTTTCTTTCTCACTTCCAAAGGAGGTAACTCATGTCAATGAAAAGTAATGTCCATGTTAACCATATCCATTCCTTGAGTTAAAGCTGCTACATCATTTGCATTGTACTAGAAGAAACCATAACTTTTTGGAAGGCAGTTTGAAGCATAGTGTGATAACTAGGTGAAATTTGAATCAGATCCCATAGGGATATTTTTGTGGGAGTATTCTTAAGTTTTTCAACAAGATATTACTCCTTTCCAATATTAGAAGGTAAACGAGGGGCACTAAGCAAGACAATGTTAGGAAAAGGTAAGGATGTCGTGGTTGTTTGTCTTGGTTGTGGATTATTCCTTGTGTTGTATGTATGAGCAATGGTATTATAACTTGATTGCTGCAAAACATTGTTCTTAGGTAGTTCAAGGGTGAAAATGGGTTTTTTCTAAGTTTGAGGTTTGTGTGAAGGTGAGTAAAGGATAAGTTGAGGTTGAATCACATTAAATTCTCTTGGTTTCAGTTTTTCATGACAAGCCTTAGTGGATAAACCTTGTGAGATGAAATCCTCAAGGGCTTCATCTAACATGTCAAAGTCATCACTACTAAAAGGTTTGAGGTTTAGGTTAACTTGGAAAAAGAGATTTGACATATTCAAATAACTATGCTTTCTCCAAGTGGTTCATCGGTTTATAGGTGCTTTTGTTTTCTAATGAATGGAAAATGTAATCTAATCTAATTGAACTATGGACTAATGCTAAAAATGAAAAGTATAGTAATCCAATTCTATCCACAATTGAAATGAATGTAAACTAAGCTAGATCTAATGAAATGAATGTAACATAAACTCTATAAATTGAAACAAATAACTAACAGCAGCAAATAGAATCATAGAAACAAAGAATTTAATGTTGTAAAATGTAGTTTAAAATCTGAAACAAGACTAAATCTCCTAAAGGGGCGTATGATTCCCAATCATGGTTTTTCAAGGGTTTAAATGCTAAATAAAAATCACCACAAATACCCAGAAATCAGGAAAAATTGCTTGTACTGGGACTAAATTTCCCAGAGGGGTGTATGAGTCCTAGTTTAGGGGTTTTGCAAAGATTTCAGAAAATTGTAAGTGAAATTTATGCTTTCTAGTTTGTATGATGTCTAAACTATGTGAAAATGTAGATTTCAGATGAAATTCAATGATGCAAGATACAAAAATGCAACCTATATGCACTTCCACTAATGTAAGATTTGAAAACCCTAGATGCAAATCAACTAATGCAAAACCTAATGTAAATTCAATGCAAGCTAGATCTAGGACGATGATGCACTCCAAATTAGAATTAAGATGTTCTAAATGTAGGTTCACCAAAATTTTATCTTGGAATAGGGTTCCACCTTTTTGGAAGATGGAAAAAGGGAGACGAGATCCTCACATTTCGCTAACATAAAATTCAAAGAAACCCAGAGATCTCAAGCTAGGGATGAGATGAAGGAAAGAGATCTACAATAGGGTGTGCAAACTTTAAACAAATGACCTAGAAATGTATGCAAAACAAAATAGAAAGCTTGGAAACCATAAATGTGCACCTGGAAACCTGAATGTGCTTGGAATAAGCTCTGAAACTATGAAAATGTATACTTTAGGGCACACTAGGACTCATATGCCAGGCTGGTCGTATCAGTCCCATACTAGGGTTTCTGAGCTATAACAAGAATCTGGCAGTGTAGACTTAGAATCTTCATAAATCTAAAAAATTTCTTGTACATGGACTCATACGCCACTTGTGGCGTATTAGTCTCATTTTTCTTTTTTAGAAAGTCAAAGGTTGAATCTATCCTTTTTCCCTGCTTTGTCCTTTCCACCTAATTTTTTAGATTTGAACCTGTAAAAAGACTTGCAAAATAGAGTATAGTGTTGATTTGCTTATGGGGGGTTTGCCTTGGTCAAACCGCTAGTTCGGTAATTAAAAATTGATAGAAATAATGGATCTTGAAAGAAAATGTGAATGTAAACCCTAATCTTAAGTGTGTTTAAGACTAGGAAATCTGAAATGCAATGCAACCCTATTCTAATGTGCTTGGAAAAGATGCATGAATGAAACATGAAAATGCATGACTCACTTTGGGAGATCTCTAATCACCCTTATAAGCCATAATAATGGATGTACCTTCCTTAGGTTGAGAGTAGAGTGATAATGGAGGATGGAATCACTTAGGAAGCAAGTCATTAGGCTTGGCTTGATGGCTAGTTGCATCTCTCCAACCTAGAATCCATGATGATTCACCATAGGCAACCATAATCAATCCTTTACAATGCTAGATCTTGAATGAAAGTGAGCTTGAAGACCTGAAAAAGCATTATAATGTTACTCCAAGACTTCAAATTTACTTGCTACTTGCTCTTGAGTGCTCTTGTGAAAGAATACTTGACTACTTATGAATGCTTAGACCTTGAATTGCTTTCTCTAGATAAAAATAATGACTTGAGAGCTTGTTTATATAGGAATTACACCTAATTTACTGTTATTTAGATCTCAAAATCTGACACCAACCAAAATTTTGAATTAAAAACTTGAATTTCCTGCTTAAACCTTAAAAATGGACCACATGTGACTCATATGCCACTTATGGCATATGGGTCCCACCTAGGGGAACTCATACGCCCAAGGTGGCATATGAGTCCCACCCTAGATTTTTAGGGTGGGCCAATGATGGGTTGTTAGAAAAATTAATGCTTTTGTTGATTTTGTCAGAATTTTAGTTGAAAGAAGCCTTGAGATCCAAAATAAAAGGGTCTTAGGGGCCTATTAATGGTGATTTAAAGGGTCATAAATGCAAGGGTACTAAATAGGTCCATATTAAATGAGAAATTGTGCCATATCTTCCAAGAAGGGAGTACAATTTTTGTCATTACAAGAGAAATGGGTGGTTTTGAGAACTATGTCTAGAGTTGCCCTAGTTATGAAAACCATTTGAACTTTTGATAGAGCAAAATTTGAGAAAGAAAGAGCTTGTGTCAAAAAGATGAAATTTTAAATGTGCCAACATTTTAGGTGCAATTAATATAATTTTGAATCCCAAGAACATTAATTGTATGCCTAATAAGTGGGATTTCTTTCCCTAATCAAGTTTATTTTATGGACAATTGATGAAAGGAGAGAGCAGATAACAAAATTGTAGGTGTAACTAGAGAGAACTATGGGAAATTTCCTCATATTTTGCAAGATAAAATATTTTATCTATAATTAAAGGTACACAATTTTTGCACTAGCTCACTACGTGAAATAAAATCTATGTCAAATAAAGGGAGTTCATGAATATTTGCAAAAATTGAAATTACTTGCTCAAAGTTGAAATTCCTCCAAATATAATTACTTACATGTTTGGTAAATTGATTATATTCTTCTATAATCTCATTTTGGACAAAATGAAATATAGATACTTTGGAAACTAACATCTTTCTAATTTGAAAAGCACACACCTTCAAATTAGAGATACTAAACTATGACATGTGGATTTAAAATATTTTTGGGAAAGAATGAATGTAAAGAATCAACCTCCTATCATGCAAACACTAGTCAAAAGTGGATTGTTGCAAACTATTGGCTTCCCCATCATGGTCCAATGCCCATATTTAGTAATAGAATGCATAAATAATTATGTTCCTCAAACAAGGGAGGTGAAGAATCAAGATAACAATGTAGTTTTTGAACTTGACAAAGAAACTTTTCATTCACTATTGAAACTACCTCAGAGGAATGAATATGCAGATTTAAATGTCACCATTTCATACCAGAATTTCTTGGAGAAGAAAAAATAGTACCTAAACACAATAGCAAAGCAAAGATGTACAAAATTTTGAGGTATGGATGTACTTTTTCATTTTTATCATTTGTCATGGGAAACAATACATTGATTTGGTCCATATCATTAGTGACCAAACTCATATACAAATGACACAGTTCAGGGTCAATAGGAATTTTTATATGTCATCATATTTGTTTTATGATATTAAATGAGTATGAGGGTTTGACCTGAGTTGAGAGCTAAAGGAGATTCAAATGAAGATACCCCAATTTATGATTATTATTCCCAATTCCAATTGGAGAATAGTTACAGGAATTTCAAGAGTGTGAATGATGCATTTGTGATGTTGGTGGTTCAAAATTTGGAAAGAGATTTGAGCATTAGGATTTCTCCAGAAGCTACCTAACTAATTAATACTTATGAGAGTTTTCTTATCCAATTCAAAAGGTTTGACTATATTAGGATTGGTGGATATGATGGTTTTGTGTGCAAGTTTCCTAAGTATGTTAGTGATAGATTTGTGTTAACCAAAGTCTACAGAAAAATTGAAGAATTGAACAAGAGATGTATAAAAAGGATGAAGTTGGTGTTCCTTTCCCTATCGACCTATCCTTATTATAGTAATTCTTTGATTTTTTTTTCCCATTTTATAGTAAATAGTTTGTTAAGAATAATTTGCATCTAAGCCCTAGTTTCTATCATGCACCTAAATTGGAAGATTATTGGGTTGATTATGACAAGGAGTTTTAGGTTAGAATAAGTGATTGGTTGTGACTAACAACGAAACATGTTAGAATGTACAACCAAAATTGGGATATCCTAGACTTGGTTGATGATGAGTCTGATCTAATAGATCATGTATATATTGATCATATACAAACAATGTAGGTTTTACCCATCAACTAGAATAATAGAGAGATTGTAAATAATGAAGTATAGGGATTATATTAAGGAGAACTAAGGGTTGGATAATAAAAAGAATAGGAGAACCTTACAACTCAAAAATAATGGCAAAGGCTATGGATGCCAAGGGAGGGAGACTAGAAATTAGGGTACATAATCTACTCATCTCCCACACCATATGTAGCAGCATCACACATATGGTTGGGGATAGAGATAAAAAGCCTAGGAGGATACAAATGCTGTGGAGATATTTGAAGGAGAGGAAGGATTTAGAAATAAATGTCGTGAGAGATGGTAGGAGGTGGTGGTGAGTGTCATCTTTCCAGCTCTCGAGAGAAGTATCCCACCATCACCTCCACCACTCTACTCATGTGCAGTCCTGCTTTGTCTCTGGGTATAGACTTTGAGTACCTCTCACGATCAATATATCTACATTTTCTCTAGTAGTGATCATACCATCCTGGCTTCCCTGGGTGCAACAGGCCTTTATTGAAAAGAAAGGTTATGGAGTTGGAGTCTTTGGGATGATGACATTACCTCAGGCTTATTTTGCAATAGACCCCTCAGCCCACTGTCGGACACAGAATAGTTTTGAATTTTTGATGGTACAGAGCCACCTTGGTGGTACTGCCTGATTGATCATCCCTTTTCCTAGGCCGTTCTAGGCAGTGATTGAATCAGTAGTGCGGGGATTCAATATCTTAGGATGGAGTCCTAGGTGCTATTGCAGAGCAGGAGTGTGCACAGTTTTTCAGGTGCAGCTAACAGGTTAGTTATGCCATGAATAAAATTATAAAAGATCCTAAGTGGAATCAAATTCATTAAAAAATTGGCTTCGAGTTGGATTCTAGTAGTAGTGTCCTTCCATAGCCAATATTAGTTCAGGTCAGCTTTTCAGCCCAGTCAAGTTTAGTTAGTGGGAAAGTAGTTATCAAAAAGGTTCAGAAGCATAAGTGCTATGGGAAAAATATCAAATATTGGACTCTTGAGATTTATAACAAAGCTATGAAATTTATTGAAGAATCTAGCAAATTATTGAATAACCTAGAAGATAGAAAAAAAGAGTTTGATGATGATATTGCATCTTCAAAATCTCAAGAGCTAACTAGCTCAAGGTGGACAAGAATTTGAAATAAATTATAGGGTTGGGAGAAAACAAGCTGGTGGCTGAGAATATTATAACTAATTCCAATGATAACATGTGTATTATTTGGAAAAAGAGTATTGAATAGTAAATAATTGCTCTGAGGAAGAACATTCAAGAGTAGACCAAATTATTAAGGGAATGTGAAAAAATTAAGACAAATATCCAAAATGGTTTTTTATTTATCAATTTGAGAGATCAATCAAGTATATAGATTATAGAGGTTCAAGCCAATATAGATAAGCTCAAAAATAAATTAATGAACTACTCAGTCCATCCTTCTACATCGATAACATGGAGAAACTAAGTGTCATCAACTTGGAACTAATGTAGGGGATAGGTTGTTTGACAACCCATCAAACCAAGCTAGAGTACATCAGAGGAAACAAGGATTTGTGAAGGTTAAGAACCGATAAGGTTATCATTCCTAAGAATAAGGATTTGGGCTCATTCATCAAGGAATTTCAGACATACAACTCCAAGAACATTACTCAAACACCCCAGTCACCTCTAAAGAGCAAGGATACTAGGATGTTGATGATGTGCCATCTCAACTAAATGTTTAGTTTTCTTGATATTTTATTTAACATTGGAAGTCCCCTCAATTTTATGGGATCCCTTTGTATATTCAAGAAAATTATCATTTGATTTTTAGTTACATTTTCGTGATATAAATTTTATGAAAGGGACATTAGGGGGGATTCTTCTCTTGCAATAATGATTGTAATTATGTGAGCTACAATTTTGGACATCTTGAAATAAATAATCTTAGAAATTTTTGTGTTGTTATGGGTTCATGTTGTCATTATCTATGTGAATGGTAACTATTTTGGGTGTTATGATATTCTTATAGTAATAATTATCATTCTTTGACAATTATGAGTTTGATTTTAAAATACTAAATTGCTTTTTGCATACTTGTGAATAGTCATATTTTTTTGTTATTTAGTAGTCCTTTCTTTAGTTTACCTTTCCTACTTTGTGGTTAAAATTATACCCCTAAATTAGAATTTCATCATAAGAGAGTTGTACCTCTAAAATTTAAAGGAAAAATTATTCAAAAAATGGTAACTTTTCCAACTGTTGGTGTATTTGTTTCTTAAAAGAGGGCTCTATAGAGTTATAATATAACATAATATTTTGGTGGTAACAAATCCAATAACCTATAGATTCTTGACAACTCTTCTAGGGATGATCTTATCCAAGAAATTATTTGAATATTAAAATGTGTACCAGTTCTTTCATGAAAAATCACGGGTTTACAACATGAAGAAGTACATGTAATAGAACCAGGAAGAAATTGGTGGGGTGGTGAACTCCCAAAAGATATTATCTCAACTTTTACATAGTTTCCTAGAGAAATAGAAGTTATCATCAGCAATACCATGAAGTAGAAGTGGTTATTGTGGGAGAGGAAGAACATGAAAGATAAATTGTTGAAACAATATAAAGGCAAGCTTAAGGAAGGGATAATGTCGCTGAGCTTATAATTGATGGTAGAGTAAAAATATTTGTTTTAGTTGAGCATGGGAGGAGAATGTTACCCCGAGAAGAAGGATTTCATGCAAAAAAAAAAAATTAACCATGGTATTGTAGCACAAATCTAGACCAGTATTACAAGCAAACATCAACTAGTTAGACGTTAACAAGAAGATATCAAAACTGACTTGCGGAATTTAACGTGGAGATATATATGAACAAATGAGCAATAGTATCAAGTTAACAAAGAGTTATATTTTGAGGAAGATTGAAGGACTTCCATTAGACAAGAAGCTAGGAGATTCAAAAAAAAGCACAGGCATATCATTATGGTTGACCATATACCTAGAAGAAATATGCATCATATTCAACCCCAAGTACTACCACACAATATTCATAATGAAAGGAATAAACAACCAATTGAAAATTACTAATTTCACCATTGAATACAAAATATACACTTGGGGTGAATGCAAAAAAAGTGTGACAAATCATATTTTCAAAGAGATAAGGAAATCTAATTTTTCATATTCTCCCCTTGTTAAAAGAACCATTCATTCGAAAATTAGACCTTTTTCATCACCTAAAGTTGTTGCTCAATCTCCTTTTTTCCAAGCTCTCATAATTCATGATACTCTCCTACCTACAATAGTTAGCATCACTCGAGACATGGCCCAAAGACTATTTGTTCCTTGGGGGGGAGCCATAGGGCCTCTAGCCCTTGTGAATCAATTGCATGAACTACCTAGCTTGGATTTGGGAAGAATCTCCCAAAGTTCATGGGTGATGGTAAGGTTTCAACTAATGAGCATCTCAATACATTATTTGTAGCATGTGGAGTTTTGGGTGTACAACATGAATACAATAATCATATTTTTGTGGAGACATTGATTGATATCGTGGAAGAATGGTTCTATCATTTTTCGAGTGGTTCTATCAATTCATGGGACTCTATGAAGACCAAATTTGAAGAGCGTTTTAAAAGTACAGAAGATGAACACACCATGTAACTAGCACAATTGACCCAGTTCAAGAAGAATATTCATTAGCCTATGAGGGAGTTTGTGGTAAAATATAACATAATTGCACGACTAAGATTGTAGCTACAAAGAGACCCACTTTGGAGAACAAAAAATGTGTCTTCATAAATGATCAACCACCCAATATTGGTTTTCATCTAAGGAGAGGGGTTGATTTGGATATTTTCCAAATAATGGCTATTGAGTTAGAAGATGACTTCAGTAACAATAGAAAATAGAAAAGAGAATTACAAAAAAAGAATGCTCAGCCTTCTACATCATCTGATCCCATGATTTAGACACTATGAAATGATGATATTTTCTTAAAGAGATAGATTGCAAAGATGCCCCAAGTACAACAAACTTATCAAATTATTCCTAGGAAAAGTTATGCTATGTTAGGCAATAATAACAAGGGAGTCATGAAACCTCTGTTAACATAGATGCTTGCAATTGAAGGGCCACTAGGTGGGGGAAAGGGAAACATATGTAACTTTTACCTTACTATAGATCATGATGGTTCTAGTTGTCCAGAAATGAACCAATACATGCATATAATGACTAGTAAGGAAGTTATTGAAAAAGAACCAAATGAGGAAGAAAACTCTAGTCAATATGGTGACTTTGTGGTTAGCTTCTTTGAGTACAAATTGGATTCAAAAAGAGGACTTAACATCTATACAAGTTTTGATGACCAATCATGTGATATTATTACTCAGAGTTAGCAAGTTGTCCACCAAAAGAATACACAAAATACTTTAAATTTTTTATTGACTAAACATAATTCCTCATCAAAGGGAGAGCCTATAGTAACTGATTAGCCTAAAACATCAAGTAAACAAACATTTTGTAATATTTCTAGCCAAATCATCCTTTTGCTATTGTTGACTTTTGGATATGTGCACCAATCTATGACACAAAAAGATGGCACTTTTATTTTTTTACGTAAATTGACCTTTTGGCGAGCGCCAATTTTGGCACTTGCCAAATGGCTCAAATGACTGAGCCTAAGGCTCGGTATTTCAAAATGTAACTCATTTGGCGAGCACCAAACTTGGTGCTCGCCAAATGTGAAGCATGACGTTTTGGAATGCATTTTTTTGAACTCTTTCTTTTTTTATCTTTGTCTTTGTCTTTATCTATTAGGGAATATATATACATGAAATAAACATTTAAGTATAAGTTGGCATTTACATATGGGCATTTACTTTCTTATACTTTAAGTTATATTTCATGTATATATTTTCAAGATGTTTGAAAGTGGTTTTGAATCTTTTGGAGTTATAATGCAAATTCTATTTTTTGGAAGATCTTATAACTTTTTAGACTTAGTTAAATTTTAGTAAACAACATGTCAATTTTTAATAATCAGGAGGTCAAATTTCAATAATAAACAAGTTGTATCATCTCTCTCTCTATCTCCATCTCATTCATTTTTTATCTCTTATATTGTATACCTCTCTCTCACTATCTCCATCCCTTTATCTGACTCTCTCTCCCTTGAGCTAGAAAACTACCTCTCTACCTATCCATATATTTATCTCTCTCTCTCTCTCTCTATATATATATATATATATCTGTGTGTGTGTGTGTGTGTGCTACCTCTCTGTCCATCCCTACCTCTCCCTCAATCTATCCTTCCCTCTCTACTTCTCTCTACCTACCTATCCCTCTATACCTCTTTTTCTCTCCCTCCTTCCCTCTCTCAATATCTCCACCTTCCTCTTCTCTCTAATTCTCTCTATCACCTCTCTCTATCACTCATCCCTCCCTCTCCTCTCTCTTTCCTCCCCCTTCTACTCTCTCCCTCCCCCTATTTCTCTCTCAATTTCTCCTTATCTCTATCTCTCTCTCTCCATATCTACCTATCCCCCTTCCTTTTCTCTCTCTCTCTCTTAATCTCCCCACCTTCCTCCCCTTTTTGTATCACATCTTGCTGCACATCAAAGAGAGAAAAAAATAAAGAGAAATAGAGTGAGAGGAGGGAGGGTAGGAGAGAGAGAAGCAAGGGTGGCAAAGAGAGGGGAGTGAGGGAGAGTTAAAGAGGTATAGGTGAAATAGAGAGAGAGTAGTATGGAGTTATAGAGGGAGTGGTAGGTAGAGAGTTGGAGAGGGGAGATATAGAGAAGTAGAGAGGGAGGGAGAGGGAGGGAGGGAGAAGTGAGATAAAGAGAGAGGG
Organism: Sequoia sempervirens; assembly: GCA_007258455.2. Lineage (NCBI taxonomy): Eukaryota > Viridiplantae > Streptophyta > Pinopsida > Cupressales > Cupressaceae > Sequoia > Sequoia sempervirens. The sequence continues at coordinate 29,079 of VDFB02321841.1, forward strand.
AAGGAGGGAGAGGTAAAGAGGAAGAGTTGAGATATACAATAGAGAGGGAGAGATAGGTAGAAAGAGGGAAAGGAGAGATAGAAATATGCGGGAAAAGAGAGAGAGGGAGAGGAGAGAGATAGAAAGAGGGAGGAGGGAGAGAGAGTAGAGAGGGGAGGAGAGAGAGAGAGATAGAGGAAGGTAGGGAGGGAGAAGTGTGTGTGTGTGTGAGAGAGAGAGAGAGAGAGGTGGAGATGGAGAGAGAGGTGAGAGATAAGTAGGTAGAGGGAGGGAGGGGGAGATAGAGAGGAGAGAGGGAAGGAGAGGTAGGGAGTGGAGGAGACAGTGAGACAGATAAAAAGAGAGTAGAGAGAGAAGTAGAGAGGTGGGAGAGACAAAATTAGAGAGAGAGAGGTAGGTAGAGAGAGGGAGGGGGAGATAGAGGGAAGGAGAGGTGTAGGAGAGAGGGAGGAGATGAGATAGAGATAGGAGGGAGGGAGGGAGGGAGAAAGAGGTGAGATAGAGAGAAAGTGAGTGGAGAGGGAAGGAGAGATGGAGGGGGAGGTAGGGATGGAGAGAGAGCAATAGAGAGAAGGTAGGAAGAGAGAGGGAGGGGAAGATAGAGAGAAGTATAGAGGGAAGAAGAGATGGTGGGAGAGGTACAGATAGAGGGAGAGATAGAAATGAAGAGAGAGGTGAGAGATAGAAATAGAGAGAGGGAGGGGGAGATAGAGAGAAGTAGATAGGGAAGGAGAGGGGCCAAGAGAGGTGATATAGAGAGAGAGAGAAGAGGGAGGGAGGGATATGTAGGGAGAGAGAGGTGAGAAAGAGAGTAGAGAGAGAGAAGGGGGAGGGAGGGAGAAAGAGGTATATAGGGATAAGTTAGAAAGAGTAGAGAGCAAAGGTTGGTGAGAGAGAGAGAGAGGAAGGAAGTGGAGAGATTGAGAGAGGGAAGGAGGGATGAAGGTATAGAGTGATAGGTTAGAGAGAAGTAGAGAGATGTGGGTGTAAGGAAGAGACTGAGACAGAGTACAAAGACAAAGAGAGGGGAGATAGATAAAATTAGAGAGGGAATGAGGGAGAGAGAGAGAGGTGAGATAGAGAGAAGTATAAAGATAGGAAGAGAGAGGGGGGAGATAGAGAAAACTAGAGATGGAAGGAGTGTTGGAGTTGTTGGAGAGTGTTGCACTATATTGCCATTAGTGTTGTCATTGATATCAACCCCTAGTACAAATTTGTTTAGAAGGTGTTATGGTTTGACATCAACCCATAGTGTGGTTGTGAAGAGGAAGTGTGTGTGGTATTAAGGTGGTGTAGATGTTGTGTATGTGTTGAGATGTTTGTGGTGTTGATGATGCAATAGGTTCACTTGGCTTCCAAGTGCTTTTGAGAAAATTTGAATAGAGAAGTGTATAAGGTGACAAAGGTGTTTTATGTTTTGTGCTCTTCATTTATTCATGGTTGAATATGTGCATGTGCAATTTGGATATGATGATCAAAGGTGTTTTGAGGTGCTATATCTAGAGTTTCAGGTTCTAGATTGTGCGGCAGTCGAAGATGTGTTTGACAGTGTGTTTCCTGTAAAGAAGGTTGTTTGGGAGAAATGGAATTGGTCTGCATTTCTCCATGCTATTGTTTCTTGTCTTTTGAATTTGGAAATGTTCTAATATTGTTTGTAACTTCCCTTGAAGTTTTTGGTGTTCATGCGCCTTGCAAGGCTGGTAAGTGAGTTGTTTATCTATGGCAATGTGGTTGGTTGCATAGAATGAAAGTGTTCTTTAGTTTCAAGTGGTTGTTCAATGGTGTTGAATATTCCTAGATGTTGTAGAGTGTTTCTATAAGGTCTGTATGTTTTTTTATACTTGGAGAAGAGTGTATATCATCGCTTGTTAGTGTTAGTTCAGGTTTAGCCAACCTAGAATGCTATCACTAATTGTGAAGGTTGTTTGTTGTTCATGGAAGCGTGGTGAAGCATATCGGTCTAGATTTGGGTCCTAGTTAACCCTTGGTGTGGTTTTCCTTCACTTATTTCCACCGTGGAAGTGTTTGGTGCTGACCTATTTGTTAGTTGCACATTTGAGGTGCACACATTTCATTGAAGCTAACTTGGAGAAGGTTTTTGAGGTTGTGAGGGATATATAAGCAATTTTAATTGCTAGAAAAGTGTGTGAAGTGTAGTGTGGTGTAAAATAATGTGAATGTGATCAAGTGCGGTGACCTGAGTGTGATCTTAAATGCCTAAGTCGACCAGAAGTAGTGAGTAGAAGGTGGTGATATTTTCAATGTGCCTAAAATTCTTGGAGGCAGTGAGCCAAAGGTTGTAGATAGTGTAGAGTTTCAATGGTGGATCCTTCTATTGCTCTAAGGTATTGAACCTCCTTATAATAGTCTTCTTATATTCTTCTTTCTTCTAGACAGTGAGCCCTTGGTAATGAGCCTTTCTTCTCTTTTGGGAAGTGAGCCCTTCTAGCAGCGATCCTATTATATTTGGTGTCGTTATTCATATATATGTGAGTTAATCCTCACCATGGTTTTTCTATGTTTAGGTTTTTCCATGTAAATCTGGTGTTCTCTTGTGTATGGCTATTGTTGTGTTAATGTTTCATATTCCTTATGATAAGCTTAATAAGGATCTGAAGGTTAATAAGGGTTTAAGGATTAATGAGGGTTGATGATTTTAATGTACAACTGATTCACCCCCCCCCTTAGTTGTCTTGTATGTCTAACAATTGGTATTAGAGCTATGGTTCCTTTGAAGAAGCTTGACCGCTTGAGGTAGATCTAGATGGTCCATAAGAAGGGTGTTAAAGTGTCTATGTTTGATGGAACAAATTATGCTTTTTGGAAAGCCAGGATGGAAGCCTTTCTTGTGTCATTATGGTTTGGTGTTTGTAAATCAGTGGAGAATGGATATACTATGCTTGTTACTACTTCGACGAGTGATGATGAGATCAAGGACTATGAGAATAATGGAAAATCAAGGAATGTTATTTTGATTGGAACTTTTGATTCAAAACCTGTGAAGGTGATAAGCCTCAATATTGCTAAAGATATCTGGACAAAGTTGCAAAGAATTTATGAAGGAGATGATAAATTCAAGCAAGAAAATATGCATACTTTCAAAGCCAAAGTTGAAAACCCAAGGATGAAAAAAGATGGAGACATTGTAGCCTGCATGCTCAAAGTGGATGAAATTTTCAAAGTCATCAATGGTCTTGGTGGGAAAATGGAAGAAAGTAAAGTTATGAAAAATGTATTGAGAATTCTTCCTAAATATTATAGTACTAAAGTTTTTGCTATCGAGGAAGCTTAGAATTTGGATCAATATACTAGAGATCAGATATTTGGTGCTTTAACTACTTTTGAATTAAGAGAGTTTGACAAAGATGCTCCAAGGAAAGAGACTACTTTTAAAGTCAGGAAGAAGGAGAAGAATGATGAATTTGATTCAGATGATCTTGATGAGGTGGAAGCAAATTTTCTTAGGAGATTGAAAAATGGTACTAGAAAATATAGAGGTAAGTTACCATTCAAATATTTCAATTGTGGAAAGATAGGTCATTATGCTTCTAAATGTCCAATCAAAGTTTCAAATGACAAACATAAAGATCATAAGGGTAAATCTATCAAGAAGAGTTATTATGTTAAATAAGATAGTGGTGTATTCGATGATGAGGAATCAAACTATCCAGATGATGGAAGTGATGAATTCTTGATCATAGCTTTAAATTTTGGAACTAATTCTACTAATCCTGAAAGATGCATGAAGGAAATTACTTTGGAAATAGGTCATAATATTGAACTATGTTGATTGATTTTCATGCAAAAGAGGAGAGACAATACTGGATAATTGATAGCAGATGCTCAAATCATATGATAGGTGATAAGAGTAAGTTTGTTAAACTTCAAAAGTATGATGGTGGTATTGTTAAGTTTGGTGATGATACATCTGCTAAGATCTGTGGAAAAGGTTCAATTATTTTTTATGGAAAGCATAAAATAGATGATGTTCTCTATGTCAAGGGTCTCTGACATAATATTCTTAGTGTAGGAATTTTTTTTTACTAAGGATACAATTTGGTGTTTCAGGATGAAGGTTGTGAAATAAAAAAAGGAAGCTCTAGAACCTTGGTTGCAGCAGGAACAAGGATAGAAGGAAATGTTTATTAGCTCAAAGGTGGTGGTGTTAAGTGCTTTATGTCTCAAATCAGTGAAATTTGGCTATGGCATAGAAGAATAGGTTACATAAATTTTGATAGCCTAGTGAACATAAGCTCTACTGATGTTGTGAGAGATCTTCCAAGAATTACAAAGCCTATCAATGCAATCTACAAGGAATTTCAGCTTGGAAAGAAGACAAACAAGAGGTTCAAGACTAAAGAATATTCTATTGTAGGAAATCTGGAGTTGGTGCATACAAACCTATGTGGACCTACCAAAATAAGAATCTCTCAAGGTGACATGTATTTTATGTTATTGATAGATGATTACTCTAGAATGACTTGGGTAATATTTCTCAAAGAAAAATTAAAAGCTCTAGATAAGTTTAAAGCATTTAAGTCTATGGTTGAGAATGAAATGTATTTGAAAATAAAGTTTTTGAGGTCTAACAGAGGTGGTGAGTTCACCTCCAATGAGTTTAATATTTTTTGTGAAGATCATGGGATAAAGAGACATTTATTAGCTCCTAGGACTCCACAATAGAATGGAGTTGTGGAGAGAAAGAATAGGACAGTTTAAGAAGCAACAAGAGCCATGATGAAGGAAGCAAATCTATTGGATGTCTATTGGAGAGAAGTTATTCATACTGTAGTGTACATTCTTAACAAAGGACAAGCAAGAGTGAACAGTTCAAAGACTCCATATGAAATATGGTATGGAAAGCCTCCTACTCTGAAATATTTTAGAGTGTTTGGAAGAAAATGTTATATAAGGAGATATGAAGAAAACTTAGGAAAGTTTGATGCAAGATCAGATGAAGGAATCTTCCTTGGATATCCTACAAAGAGCAAGGAATATAGATGCTATATCAAAAGGCTAAAGAAGATAGTTGAAAGTGCAAGTGCAAGTGTCAAAGTAGATGAAGAACCACATCAAAATTCAGTGTTGATAGATGGATATGTATATGACGAACCTCCTTGCAGTGAAGAACAAAAATAATTCAAAGAAAATGAGATGATAGTAGAAGAAGAAGAAGCTCTGAAAAAGAATCCTAAGAATCCTAATTATGTGCAAAGGAATCATTCTAAAGATAAAATCATTGTAGATAAGAGTAAAGGTGTGATAACAAGAAGAAAAGTTTCTATGGCAGAGGAACAAGTAAAATTTTATTTACTTTCAGAGGTAGAACCTAAAATTGTAATTGAAGCATGCAAGGATGAGTGTTGGATCGAATCTATGGAAGAAGAGTTGAGGAAAATTGAGATAAATCAAACTTGGGAATTGGTACCAAGACTAGCAAAAAAGAATGTGATAGCAACTAAATGGGTTTTCAAGAAAAAAATGAATGAGGATGGAATTTTTTTCAAGAACAAGGCTAGAATTGTGTGTAAGGGATAATCGCAAGTGAAAGGAATAGATTTTGAAGAGACTTTTTCTCTGGTGGCAAGAGTGGAGGCCATTAGGATGTTTTTGGCTTTTGCAACACATAAAGACTTCATGGTGTATCAGATGAATGTCAAGTCTGCATTTTTGAATGGTGAGTTAGAAGAAGAAGTGTACATTGAATAACAAAAAGGTTTTCAATTATCAAAAGATGTTGATATGGTCTGTAGGTTGAAGAAAGCCTTATCTGGACTCAAACAGGCTCCTAGAGCTTGGTATGCAAGATTGAATAGATACTTGTTAAAGTTTCAAAAATGCAAATAGCAACCTTTAATTCAAGGTTGAAAGATGAATTGTGAAGTAATCTTTGGAGGAAATGAGGAAATGTGCTTCCTACAATTAGGTATCAAGTTGATTACTAGTTGCAAGTTGAGATGATGAACCTCTCAAGTATAGATCAATGATTGGAACTCTATCCAAAAGATATCATTTCAAGAAGATAGATAATCTCCAGCAAAAGTTAGAAGCAAATATTGCAAGTGGAGATGATTTATTTCCCTCCTTTCAACATATGTGTTGTGAATGAAGAAAAAATTGAAGGATATCAAAGTATCATATGATGAACTTATTTCTATCTTATGTGACAATACAAGTGCTATCAAATTTTCAAAAAATCTAGTAATGCATTCAAGGAAAAAGCATATCTCTATCTGGTATCACTTTCTAAGAGAGAAAGTTGCAGAGAATGAAGTGAAGTTGGAGTATGTGCCTACAAAGGATCAAGTTGCAAAAAATTTCACAAAGGCTCTTCCAAAAGATACATTTGAGTATCTCCAGCAAAAGTTAGAAGCTATTGCCCCTCCTTTCAACTAGATGCATAAGTTGGTGCATCTTTCCAAGGGAGCAATTCATGATACATTCTTGGTCCTAGACTGATGAATGCTACCTCTAAGATGGAGTAGGTAGTGGTGTCTCTTGGTTGGTGCAAATAGGGGGATCATACCATGTTCCTCAAAGGGGGAGAGAGAAGGAGAAATGAGAGCAGTAGAGAGAGAGTAGTGGAGAGAAAGTGAATGAGAAAGAAATTAGTTTGTAGATGTTGCTTGAAGTAAGTTATAGGTGTTGTCCTTTATCATTTTTATCAAAGGGGGAGAGAATGAAGTATGAAGAACTCCTCAAGAAAGGGAGAGAGAGTGAAATATAAGAGATGCCCTAGTAAGGGGGAGAGCTTCTTGAGTGTTACATATGTAGAGTTTCTTTTGTTGTTGATGGTTTTTCAGAGCTAGTGTTTACATCAATGACAAAGGGGGAGATTTTTGGATTCATTGGAGAGTGTTGCACTATGTTGTCATAAGTGTTGTCATTGATGTTAGCCCCTAGTATGGATGTGTTGAGCAAGTGTTGTGGTTTGATGTCAATCCCTAGTGTGGTTATGATGAGGAAGTTTTTGTGGTATTGAACACGAGTTGCAGATGCTATGGATGTGTTGAGGAGATATTTGTGATGTAGAAGGTTCACTTGGTTTCCAAGTGCCTTTGAGAAATTTTGAATAAAGAAGTGTACAAGGTGAAAAAGGTGTGGTTTGTGTTGTGCTCCGCATTTCTTCATGGTTGAAGATGTTCCTGTGTGGTTTGGATATGATGATTAGAGGTGTTCTGAGGTGCTATATCTAGATTTTTAGGTTCTAGATTATGTGGCAATGGAAGATGTGTTTGACAATGTGTTATCTATAAAGAAGGTTGTCTGGGAGAAATGGAATTGCTCTGCATTTCTTCACGTTGTTGTTTCTTGTCTTGTGGATTTGAGAATATGCTAATATTTTTTGTAACTTCCTTTCCTTGAAGTTTCTAGTGTTTAGGTGTCCCACAAGGTTGGTAAGTGAGTTGTTTATCTGTGGCAGTGTGGTTGGTTGCACCTAATGAAATTGTTCCTCGGTTTCAAGTGGTTGCATCAATGGTGTTGGATATTTTGATGGTGTTGAATATTCCTGGGTGTTGTGGAATGTTGTTGTGTGTTCCACATGTTGTTTTCAAACCTAGAGAAGAGTGTATGTGGTCACTTGTTAGTGTTAGGGTAGGTTTGGCTGACCTAGCATGCTAGCACTAATTGTGAAGGTTGTTTTTTGTTTGTGGAAGTGTGGTGAAGTGTGTCAGCATAGATTTACCCTTGGTGTGGGTTTCCTTCACTTATTTCCACTACAAGAGTGTTTGGTGCCAACCTATTTGTGGTTGCACATTTGAGGTGCATACGTTTCATTAAAGTCAACTTGGAGAAGGTTTTTGAGGTTGCGAAGGATATATAAGCAAGGTTAATTGCTAGAGAAGTGTGTGAAGTGTAGTGTGGTGTGAAATGATGAAAATGTGATCAAGTGTGATTATCTAAGTGTGAGCTTAAACACCTAAGTCTACTAGAAGCAATGAGCAGAAGGTGGAGACATTTTCAGTGTGCCTAAATTTGTTGGAGGCAGTGAACCAAAGGTTGTAGATGGTGTAGAGTTTTAGTGGTGGATCTTCTTGTTGCTATGAGGTACTGAACCTCCTTGTAACAATCTTCTTCTATTCTTCTTTCTTCTAGATAGTGAGTCTTTGGGAAGTGATCCCTTGGCAATGAGTCTTTCTTCTTTTTTAGGCAATGAGCCCTTCTGGCAGTTAGTCTATTGTATTCGGTGTTGTTATTCATATATATGTGATTTAATCCTCACCGTGGTTTTTCCCTGTTTAGGGTTTTCTACATAAATTTGATATTCTCTTGTGTATGGATGTTTTTTGTGTTGATGTTTCATATGTTTACCTTTTGCTAATTCTTAATAAGGATCTGAAGGTTAATAATCATTTAAGGATTAATGAGGGTTGGATTATTTTAATGTACAAATGATTCACCCCCCCTCTCAATTGTCCTATGTGCCTAATAAGGAGGGAGAGGGAGGGAGGGATAGGGATAGAGAGAGAGAATGGAGAGATAGAGAGTAGAGAGGGATATATATAGAGATAGAAGAGAGAGGGAGGGGAGATAGAGAGATGTAGAGAGGGAAGGAGGGAAGGAGGGAGGGAGGGAGGGAGATAGAGATTAAAGAGGGAAGGAAGAAGAGAGAGATGGACATGTAGAGAGGTAGTTCTTGAGCTCAAGGGAGAGAGTTAGATAAAGGGATGGAGATAGTGAGAGAGAGAGGTCTCGAGCATAAGAGATGAAAATGAGTGAGATAGAGAGAGAAATATGATACAACTTTCTAATTATTAAAATTTGACATGTTGATTACTAAAATATGACTGTCTAAAAAATTATAAGATCAAGATTCTAAAAACTAGAACTTGCATTATAACTCCAAGAGATCTGAAACCAGTCTCAAACATCTTGAAACTATATACATGAAATATAACTTAAAGTATAAGAAATTAAATACTTAAATTTTTATTTCATGTATATAGTTTCCCTAGCAGAGAAAGAGAAAGTGGAAGAAAAAAAAAGAGTTCAAAAAATGCATTCCAAAAAGTCGTGCTTCACATTTGGTGAGTGCCAAATTTGGCACTCGCCAAATGGTGCACTTCATTTGGTGCTCACCAAACTGATCAATGCATTGGGAAATACCAACCCAAAGGGTTGGATTTTGCCTTGGAAATCCAACCCAAAGGGTTGGATGACCATTTCATGCCAAGGACGTGATTTTGACAAAATTTCACACATTTTTGGCCATGCTATCCATCAAGTTTTCACATCTTTCAGTGCAAGTTTATAAAAAAATCATGATGATGTTAGGCTCTCTCTTACCTATATAACCATATAATTTTTTAACGTTTTTATTATGTTAAGGTTTTCATCTATAATTTCTCTTGTCAGTGCCTTCATTTTTTGTCAAAAACCAACATGTGCTATAGTTTGGGTATAGATTTTTACTTGTTCATCGAATTTTGAAACAAATTACATTTTTATTAACTATAATCCATTCTACACGCAATGAAAAAATTTACTTTTGATTGGTTTCATAAATTTTAGGGGGAGCACGCTCAAATTTCAGCGTTTTCAAGATGTGTCCACTTCAAAAATTTGTAAAATATTATAAATTCAATAAAAAAATTATCTGAAAAAGTCAGGATAAACTACATGGTGTTAGCTAATTTCTCACTATTTAGATTTTTGAAATTCCGAAAAAATATTAAATTTTTAAGGGGGGCACAACAAACACTATGCTATTTTTTATGTAAAAACAGGACCACCTTTTGGTGGCCCACCTTTTTCAAACCCTTAATCTTCATTATTTTCATAAAACATTAGTAGTTTATAAATTAGACTCGGAGCACTACGACTTTTGTTCCTGTTGCATCTTCAAATTTTGAGTGTAACTATCTTCATTTTCTCGTGAACATCAGACTTTACTAATTTCAAAAGAAGAAAAAAAGTGGCATCTTAAGAGCCATTTTGTGTCACAAGTTGGTGCACATACCATGTTGTAAAAGTTCTAAATTTCAAATCTATCCAATTGTATATATTTGAAATTAAACCCTAAAGAGTGTGGCTAACTAACTTACAATATGTCAGTTCTAACAAACTTAGTGTCAATTTAATCTCGAAAATCACCTAAAGAATGTTGAGAGACATATTCTTCTAGCCTATCCTCTAGAACAAAGGATCATGGTCCTTTAAATTTGAATGAGAAACCTAACCCATTTAATACTTGGAATATAGGTTAAGCAATTGTATAATAGATTTCAGAGCCTCTGACAATGTAATGCCTGCCCAAGTTGCTAAAGCATTAAGCCTATCACGAACCAAAACCTAGGGGAAATGGTATTCGATGGAATCTATACAAGCCACTTTAATTGGTCATATTAAATATGCTCAAGTTTCCTTGGTTGCTTATCCCAACAAAAGGATTAAGTTGACTCTTTTAGTCACTAATAACCCAACGAGCTATGACATGCTTCTTAGCCAGAGTTTCTACAAAGATCTAGGTGGTGAAATACAAATGGATTGGTCTCATGCCTTGATTCCCCTTGGAAACAAGAAATTCAATTTCAAACCTGAGCTCAAAGATAAGTATATTCAGATGACCCTAGGTTCTAATATCAAAGGCCCAGCATCCACCTATTCAACATCCAATGTGAATGTTAAGATTTACAAGTTCATATAAGGTAAAAAATAATTACATGTATTATATTTACTATTTTTTTACTACTTACATACCTATGGACTTGAAATCATCATGTAAGTGAGAGTTAAAGGGGACCGCCAGACATAGAGTGAACACTTTGACCTTCAAATTTTATTACATTCAATTTAGTAATTCAAAATTAATATTACATTTAAAAATAGACTATAATAAGAGACAACTAAATAGAGGATGGAGCTCTGCAACGGTCATGGCGGTAAGCAACAGTCGGAAAGGTTTCGGCATGGGGGCAGAAGTGGTGAGGGCCCCAACGCGAACAAACCAGGGAATCTTGAGCATGTTTGGAGGAAAGATCGATGGGCCCGACCACAGACTATGGTTTCGAATGGTTGCTTTCCTGAGGATATGAGTCACGAGCAATTTTCGCATAAAGTTGCTGGCTTTGCAAGAGGAAGGAGCAAGTATGGGCGGTATAGCAATGAAGAATTTCGTAGACCTAGGCAACAGTAGGAATAAAAAATGGGGCAGAATGATCTTTCGCGCTCGGGTAGACATGATTCTCGAAAGATCACCAAAGCTAGGTTTGGGAGGGGAGGAATGGAATGGAAAAAAAAATACCCTCGGCTAAGGAATGGGAGGAAGGTCGGGAAGATAGGTCGAAGGGCGTAAAGGGAACTCATGTCTCGTACTGGCCCAAAGAAGCAAAAAGCGGAAGAACTAAAGTGGTTATCAGCTCCTCAAAAATGCAAGCGGAAATTTTGAGGTTAGAATAGTTAGGCTTGTTTGGCAAATGGTACGGGAAGGCCCTCAATTGGGTTTATTTAGAAAAATGGTGGAAAGAGCGCTGGGGCTCTGATCTGCAATTTAAAATGCTTCAAAATGAATTTTTTATGGTAATCTGCCCTACCAGAAACATTAGAGACCAGATTGTTCGTGGGGTCTGGATTTTAGATGGTTGCAGTTTCTACTTAAGGAAATGGTCAGTGGGTTTTGATCCATTGACACATGTGCTGGAATACCAACAAGATTGGTACAACTTACCAAACCTCCCTCAGGAATATTGGGCTCCCTCCATTCTCAAGGAAATAGGGAATCATCTGGGCACCTTTGTCTGTGCAGAAGAAAGGAAATTAGCAAAGAAAAATCAAACGTATGTGCGCATCTGTGTGGAAAATAATGTAGAAAGGATGATTTGGAGTGAGATTGAACTGATAACGGACTATGGAACCTGGGTTCAAAAGTTAGAACGAGACTCCTTAATGCATAACAATCTGGTTCATACACTGGGATGCGGGGTAAGCAATAAAGAGGCAGGGAAATCAGTTTTGCTGGAGAACCCATCGGCGAACCTTCGAATGTCTACTTGCATTTCCTCTGAAACCCTAATCTCGCCAAAGGGTGTGTATGAACAACCGATGACTTTGGCTGCCTGGACCTCATCTAAAGTAAATGATGACTCCCCGATTCTGACTCCTAAGGATGGAGTTTCTCCAAAGGGGATCCTTAATCCATCCCAAATGGATGAAAGTGATGGGACTCAGGCGCCTCAAGAAGATCAAAAAGGGAGGGAGATGCAGTTTGAGGAGCTAGAAGAAAAAATTTCTGAGACCTTAGAAATTATGGGGGATAGCTGTCTGAATGTGGAGTTAGATTCTTTGATAGAAGTTGGGAAGGAATTAGTGGAATTAGCGGAGGCGGCTAAATTAAAGTCTGGACCATTGAGGGATGGTCTCAACATAGAAGGGGCAGAGGAAACCTAGGAGCCCGATGATCAAGTAATGTCAGAGTTGCTAAGTCTTCAATCAGGAAAAAAGTGAAAGTTGACAGAGGAATTGCAGGAGGCGAAATCGCGTTTAGGAATTCACAGACGGGATATCTTCAAATTAACTCCAGATTGTGGAGATCAAAAAAAGCGGGGTAGAATTCCTAACCAGGAGAAGAGAAAACAGGATGGTGAAGCCAATGGTCAACAAAAAATCGACACTATGATAAAAGTAGGGAAGGGTGGTGCCCTTCCTAAACAACAATGAAAAACCTAACTTGGAATGTTAGGGGCTTACACACCCCTAACAAGTGAAGCCTCATCAGGCGACACATTGAAGTGAGTCAAGTAGAAATATGTCTTCTCCAAGAAACAAAATTTGGCGGGTCAGTGTTGGAGAACTTTGGCAGGAAATTAAAGTATTGGAAATGGATAGGCTCGGAGGTGGTAGGGGCTTCAGGTGGTTTGTTGATCATTTGGAAACCACAGACAGTCTTACTAGAAGTGTTGAACTCGAGCCATCATTAGCTGGTTTGTAAGGTAAGAAGCTTAATATCGAACCTTCATTTTAATTTAATAAATGTGTATGGCCCCATGATGTGTGTTCAGAAAAGAGTAGTTTGGCAAGAGTTGGATGGTATTTTGCAAAACCTGCACCAGGAACCCAGTATTTTAGGGGGGGACTTTAATGCCATTCTTAGAATGGAAGACAAGAAAGGGGGTTTTGGTAAAGTTCTTCAGTCCCAAAAGGACTTCTGTAGCTTTGTGGAGCGAAATTCTTTATTGGAAATCCCCATTAGTAATGGCACTTTCACCTGGACGAATCGAAGAAAAGGGTTTGGCAGTATTGCAGAAAAATTAGATCATTTTTTCTTCAAAGGAAATCTGAGCCTCTTTCCTTTTTCTCTAGAGAGCAAGATAAATTCTAGAACTGACTCTGACCATCTCCCAGTTCAATTGCACTTAGACGGGGAGAAGGGCTCGGTCAGATGTCCCTTTAAATTTGAAATGATGTGGTTTAAGGATCCTCGAGTGCTTGATTTACTCGAACAATGGTGGAAGGAATGCCCTACGGAGGGCTCAAGCTTTTTCAAGGTGATCACAAAGTTGAAACATCTTAAGCAGCGTTTAAAGCATTGGAACAAAGTTAGCTTCAAAAACATCTTTGAAGAGAAAGTGCAAACCGAAGTAGAACTAGCCTCTTTAGCAGATGAAATTATGAAATGTGGAATGAATGAAGCTTGTTACATGAAAGAAAAGGTTCTTAACAGTAAGCTTAATGACTTACTAGCCAAGGAAGAAATTTTCTGGAGGCAAAAATCCAGAGAAGTTTGGCTAAAATCAGGGGACAAAAACTCAAAAAAATTTCACAATTCCACAAAAGCAAGAAGAGAGTTCAATAGAATTTCTTGTTTGAAAGATGGGGATGGCAGATTGTTGGAGGACTTGGATGACATCAAGGTCTCAGCGATAAATTATTTTCAGAATTTTCTTAATGATTGGGAAGGATCAAACTGGCAAGCTTAGAATGCCTTCTTACAATTTATACCGAAATTGGTCTCTCAAACCCAAATGAGAACACTGAATGAAAAATTTTCAGAAGAGGAAGTGAAAGAGGCAATTTTTGGGATGCAGCCGGAAAAGGCTCCCGGCCCTGATGGGTTCTCGGCCGATTTTTTTTAGAAATGCTGGCACTTTTTGGGAAAGGAAATTTGGGAAGCCATTGAAGACTCCAGATAGAACAGAAGGGTTTTAAAGGAAGCAAACAACACTCTCTTAGCTCTGATCCCTAAAAAAGAGAAACCTAAACATTGGGAAGATTTCCGCCCAATTTCATTGTGTAATACAATCTATAAAATATTGGCTAAAGTAGTCACCAACAGACTGAAGAAAATCCTTCCCACTATAATATCGGAGGAACAAATAGGCTTTGTCCCAGATCGCTCAATCCTTGATGGGATAATCATTGCTCAAGAAGTTATTCATTCAATTCAAAAACTGAACAAATCGGCTATGTTATTGAAATTAGATATCAGAAAAGCCTACGATAGAGTGAACTAGAGATTCCTCTTTAAGGTTATGGAAGCTTTCGGCTTTCAGAAGGAATGGTTAGACTGAATCTTTGGTTGGGTGGCTTGCCCGAGATACTCAATATTGGTTAATGGTTCCCCGGAAGGTTTCTTCACATCCTCAAGAGGTTTGAGACAGGGGGATCCGCTATCCCCTTTTTTGTTCATAATTATGGCCAAAGCTTTAGGGAGATCGATTGAAAATGCAAGGAGGTCCGATTGGATTCATGGTCTACAAGTAACTAGCAGCCTCCCCAATATCACACATCAGCAATTTGTGGATGACACAATGCTTTTTGGTGAAGCTACGGCAAAGGAGGCACAAAGTTACAAAAAATTGCTTGAAGATTATTCTAAGGCTTCAAGGCAAGAAGTAAGTAAGGTCAAATTAGAGGTGTTTTTTTTCAACTCAAACTGCCCTAGTGAGGTTCAAATCCTGAGAATTTTAGGATTCAAAATGGGCCAACTGCCATGCAAATTTTTAGGCCTCCCATTGGACAAAGGTGTCAAAAGTAACAATGCATGGAATTCAATGGTGACCAGATGTAAAGACAAAATGTCTTCGTGGAAGAATAGATGGCTCTCCAGGGCAGGCAAATTAACTTTGTTGAAATCTGTAA
This sequence comes from Sequoia sempervirens, assembly GCA_007258455.2. Lineage (NCBI taxonomy): Eukaryota > Viridiplantae > Streptophyta > Pinopsida > Cupressales > Cupressaceae > Sequoia > Sequoia sempervirens. The sequence goes on from VDFB02321841.1 coordinate 44,157, forward strand.
TCTCTGCCCTCCCAATATATATGTTGTCTTGTCTACAATTATCTAGTGGAGCGAGCAAAGATTTAAACAAGGTAATGAAAGATTTCTTCTGGAAAGGCAAATCAGATCAAAAGAAAATCCCTCTCATAAATTGGCAGAAGGTTTGTGAGAAGAAAGAGAATGATGGGACTAGCTTGAGAAATGTATCAAGGAAAAATAAGGCTTTGGGGGCTAAACTTGCTTGGATTATCCACTCTAGACCTAATCTCAAATGGGTAAAGATTGTCAGAGCAAAATACCTGCTGCCTGAACCAAATTATTTCTTCACTGCCAAAACCCTTCCTTCTGGGTCCCGAATTTGGAATTTTATCAAAAATTGCAGAGAACTTATTTCGGATTTCCTTACTTGGGAAGTCAAGGATGGCAAGGAGGCGCTATTCTGGGAGGACTCATGGGAAGGACACCCTGCATTAGCAAATATCCCTGAGCTTTCTAGAATAATGGAGATTACCAAGCAAAGATGGGGTTTGAAAGTCAGGGATTATATTGAATTCACGGAGAAAGCGAAGGATGGTCTTTTGAAATGGAAATCGGTGAGATGCTTGAACTTAGGTGATCAAGAAACTATTTTATTTGAAAGGGAGATGGCAAGGTGAAGGTTATGGGCTAGAATGGGGGAAGACAGATTGAGGTGGGATGCTGCTCCAAATGGGGTCTATTTGGCCAAGATTGGCTACAATGTGCTGTCATCTTCAACTGAATCAAATTATGAATTACCTCGCAATCTTTGTTGGAACAAGGTCTGCTTACCAAAAGCAGGGATTTTCACTTGGGCGACTGCTCAGGACAGAATCCTCATAGGCGACAGGTTCATTAAATTGGGTTATCATGGTCCAACCAGATGTCCTTTGTGTCATGAGGCAGAGGAGACTGTTAATCACTTACTCTTGAATTGCACATATACCCAGCAGCTGTGGTGTTGGCTGCGCACCAAATTAAGCTGGTCCTCTGCATTCCCAGTCACCTTTTCAGAATGTTTAAATTCTTGGCCAAGTAGCGAACATTCCTCCATCTTTGGAGATCTATGGAAAATGAGCCCCTCAATTCTTTTATGGGAAGTTTGGAAGGAAAGAAATAGACGTCTTTTTCAGGATAAAGAGTTGTCAATCCCAAGGTTACAGTGCAAGATAGAGGCAAGCATTGTGGAACTCTTCAATTCTCGGTCGTTGGAGAAACACAAGAAACTTAATTTCACCAAATGGGATGCATGGATCATGAAACAATGGTTTGGAATCAAATCTCCTCCTTTGGAGTGTTCAGGAAATGTAGCTACTACAGAACAACAAAAAAATACAAAGTGGATCCCTCCTGAGTTGGGGTGGGCCAAATTAAACTTTGATGGCGCCTCCAAAGGGAATCTGGGTCCGTCTGGAGCTGGATGCATAATAAGGACTTGCACCGGCTCGGTCTTGGGGAAATTAGCTCAGCCTCTTGCAGATGGTACTAATAATGCAGCAGAATTTCAAGCTCTTCTTCTTGGTCTCAATCTCAGCAAGGAACTAGGCATCAAAAACTTGGTTATCGAAGGGGATTCAACAATCGTCATTAATGCTCTAAGGACAAGGCAGATTCACAATTGGAAACTAGGGGTTTTTTTGGAGGCGGCATTGGAACAGTTAAACAATTTTGAGCAAGTTATGCTAAATCACACTCTTAGGGAAGGTAATACTGAAGTCGATCTTCTGTCTAATTTGGGAGTAGCTGGACCTGGTTTCAAAGAATGTCATCGAATGTAATTCTTTGTGGGTGGAAGGGTGGGCTCCCCCTCGCCCCTCACATGGGCATATGGTGTCTAGGGTGGAAGTGAGGTGGCGAACGGGACGGACATGAAGACTTTGGATTTGGCATGTTCTTGTCACATCAAAATTTCTAAATTTGGCCGATAGCAGGTGTTTCTCGCTTGTTTTATCGGTTGCCTCTGCATTTTGTGAAACTTCTGGAGTTAGTCTGGAGGCATGCTTGGCTCAGTTCTCATGACGCCGTCAGTGTGACACGTTGAGCACGGATATCCTTGAACCGTTCGCAGACGTGCCGAGTGGGAATTTCCATTAATTGCTTTGATAATGGATTTAAGTTGGATGGACGGAGGCCGTATCTTTACTCATGTCAAGGACATTTTTGCTTCACCATAATCCTGTTCCGTATGCGAAGCCTGACTGCTCATAATTTGGGCCTTTTTATTAAGCTAATGAAGTCATTTCTAAAGCATGGGTTTCGCATTTTGGTTTTGTTCTCTATTTTTTTTGTTGCAGGGTACGGCTATCAAAGACTTGCTAATGGCTAGAACGTCGAAGTCAAAATTTATCATTCACATCTCGGTGGAAGGTCTGGAGTCTTTCGGTGTCGATACTCCAGTTTCTTTAGTGGCCAAGGAGAGGTAGATTGCCTTTCGTGAGGTCATAGACCAGCGGTTAAAGCGCATCTTGCTCTTGGATGACCCGACGTCAATTGTTGTTGTTAAAATGGTCCTTGGCAAAGGGCACTTAGAAAGGAATGAATTCGCCCGAGACAATGCACACATTTCATCCCGGTTTCTTGCTGTGCTCCTGGACCTGGATACCTCAAAGGCGGAGGCCATGGAAATGATGGTTCATCTTTTCTGGGATGATTTGCTCGGCGGCCTTGAAACGACATTGAAGGCGGCCTTTATTGGTAAGGGTATTCCGCACCCTGCCGACTTAGCTTTTTTGTGGGAGTCTGATGAAGCTGTCAAAGTTTTTCCCTTTCTCTTAGACCTCATAGGGCCCACATTATCAAGGCACCGAAAGATTGTTGATGTGGCGGTGGATTTCCTGAAGCGTAAGTTGAAGTTGGTGTCGGTGGATGGGGTGGAATGGTTGGATGTCTTCATTAGTTTTGCAGAGGTAAACGACTTCTTGTGAATTTTGTCAGTTGCTGGTTGTCGCCCGTCTCTAGTTTCTTTTGACTTTCAACGGGTTAATTTTGATAGTTTCAAACTTGAGTAGGTTGTTTTTAGTTTTTTTGTTTGTTGAGGCTAGGCCTCTGTTTCTAATCCTCCGCGTCAGAATTATTTCCTGCTGTGGGACTGTATGGAGTTGTTGTTTCTGGTTAGCTCTTTTTTTGGATGACTGTTGGTTATCATTGGTATATTTCCTGCTTCGCAAATGGCTGTAAACTTCTTTATTATCTATAAAATTACCACCTTACGGATCAAAAAAAAAAAAACACTATAATAAATTGAATTTAGCCTTGTTCAAATTTACATTTTTGTCAATGACCAATGTCTCATCTAACATCTCATCTTCAAGCACTATTTGATGTAATATGAATGTGTCTTGTTGTTGGCCATGTGCACCTTGATCATCCTCGGACCCATAATCACAAAGTGACCCACAATTTTGACATATGTGAGGTGAACATCTAGACCTGGAAGCCTCACCCTCATCACCTTGTGCTAGAGGCCTAGTGTGTTGTAAAATGGTTTCAATAAGTGAGCTAATAGATTGTAGGGTCTCAACCTCAACACTCTCCTTTAGAATGGAAGGAATTGTGGCATGCTTAATGTCTAGCTTAGCAAGGGGTCTTCATGCCTATTTTGGGGCACATTGTGCCCCCACTACGTCATGTGTAGAGCCCCCACCTCTACCCTGGAACTCTCGCATGTCAAACTAGTTAGGGATCTCATTGAGGACAAACTATGTAGAATTTTTTCAAAAATTATTGTGAGACCTCATTGTTATTGCATGAAGGATGGTAAAAAACTATCCTCATATATCCCAAAAAATTATTCTTTATCCCTTGGTGGTGGCATTAATGGATATGGAACCTCATACAAGTGTCATGTAGGGGTGTATTAGTTCATGGGTCAGTGAACAATGCACACAAGTCGGATTTCAATATTTTTTAATTTTTTGAAAAGATAATTATTTGATATAAAAATATCTTTGCTTCTTCCCTCTTGTTTGACCAAGTGTAAATTTGTCTACTCATTCAATCTATGTGAGAGATGATTGATTATAATGAAGTGGCAAGGGTGGAGTGATGGAAGGTTGTTCCACTTGGATCTCTAAATTTTTGAATTATTGTTTCAAGTTCTTTCATTTTGTTTTCTATTTTCCCTAGTAGATCTTCTTGCATCTCGAGATGATGTCGAGGTATTGTTGGAGGGTTTTTTTGTGGTTGTTCTTAACCACTGATTTTATAGATTGGTGAATGAGGGTTTTCATCAACTGATGGGGATTTTCAATTCTTGAAAATGAAAAAAATTGACTCAAAACCATTTCTATCTTGCTAATTAATTGCATTTTTACAATAAAAAAACTAACAAAAATGATCTCCTCGACCTCGAGGACGTTATGGCAGTATCTTGGTGGAAAATTGGTAGTGATTTAGAAAACATTGGGAAACTTCAAAACATGATAACACTCTTGCAAGGTTGTAGCCTATTGTTTTGCATGTAAGAGGTTGTTCAAATAAGCTTGGCCTTTTGTTGTTTTGTTTTTATGTTGATCATAATGTGAGCCCATTATGTCTTCTATGGGGCAAAAAAGTGGTGTGACCACTTTTTGGTCCCCCATCTTTTAGCACTTACCCCTATGGAGGCATGGTTGGGTCACAAGCCATTTTTGAGGTCCATATTAGAATTTTTAGTTACAAAATGCACATGTACCAAAATAAAAGCAAACAAATCTAAATAACAAACTTCTAAATGTATCTTCATTGATGATAGTTATGGTGTGAAAGGAAAAACTTTGTGATCATGTTATATAAAATATATTAATTAGTAGAACTATTATTTATAGAGAAAATAATATTTTGTTTGTTGCATTGCAACCAAAACAAAGTGAAAAGAAAGAAATCATTCAACTCCCTCCTATGCATGATAAAGTTGAATCAAGACCCCTAGATAGGAAGTTGAAGAGAGTTCAAGATCTAAATCTATAGAAAAGAAGGAAGAAGAGAAAGAACCTCCACTTCAACTTATTCAAAGATCTACAATGCGTAGACAACCACCAAAAAGGTATGGGTATTCATATGATGATTTGAGATATATATTTGTTTTGAATACTAACATGGAAGATGAAATGATGCAAAGTCTTTGAAAATATCCATAGAAGAAGAAATGACAGCTTTGAAAATGGATGATACATAGTACCTTGTACCATTTCTTGAAGAACATAAACATTTCGGATGTAAATAGATGTTCAAAATAATATTTTTTTGGTGGTAGAAATGAGAAATATAAAACATGATTGGTTGCAAAAGGTTACTCTTATGTTAAGAGTGTTGATTATGGTGAGATATTTTCTCTTGTTGCTAGAATGGCATACATTAGGTTCTTGCTTTCTATTGCATCAACTTATGATTTAAAGATTTAACAAATGGATGTAAAAAAAAAATTCCTTCATGGTGATTTGGAAGAGAATCAAAAGAGATACACATAACATAAATTTATGGATTGACTAGAGTAGATATGTTAATTCAATATTACAAAGGTTTTAATGTGTAGGATTGTAGACCATTGTGTGTTCCTTTTTCAAGTGGAATTAAATTATATGTTTCACAATATCCTACATCCCTATTGAAGATGAAAGACATTACTAGAGTGCAATTGGAATTTTAATGTATGTTATGGTTTGTACTAGACCAGACATTGCCCAACCAATGGATTTTTTTTCTAGCTCTAATCCTAATAGAGTTCATTGGTATGTAATTAAAATAGTCTTCATATATTTGTGGTGTGCCTTAGAATATTCCTTGTGTTATAATTATAATTTCATAGGAGATGGGCATTCTCTTGATATTTGTGGTTATGTCGATTCAAACTGGGTAGATGATGTTGATAGCAAAGGATCTACTAGTGCTAATGTGTTTACTTTATTTGGTGGTGCAATTAATTAGATGAGTAAGTGACAAGTTGTGGTTTCTTTTTCCCTTGCAAAGGCAAAGTATATGGAAACAACTTGTTCTTATAAATAAACCATTTACTTAAGTGGTTATTCAAATATTTCAATAAAATAAGGTGCAATGATAGTTCATTATGATAGTAAAAGTGTTATTTGTCTAGTGAAGACCCTCACTTTTTATGTCAAGACCAAAAATATTGATGTATAGCATTATTTTGTTAGAGACATGGTTGAGAATGGTAGGTTGAAGATGATTAATGCAAAGACTTGATTAATGTTAAATATTTATTAACTAAACCCATAGGCACAAAGAAGTTTAGATGGTGTTTGGAGTTTATGGGTTTCTCGGCCCAACAATTGAGTTCATGAGGGTATTGGTTCCCTTGGTTGTTGCAAAGCATTCAATAAGTGAAAGAATGTTGGAAATTAATGTGTCTCAATCTTGACAACTCCAAAAGTTTATTTAAAATATTATCAAATACTTTTTGTAATTATTTGATATTTATATTATTAAATATTTGTGTTCCATCAATATATGACATGAGATTTTGAGTTGGCTCTTTTTTCCACATGTTGATGCTTTGAAAAATAAGTTATTAGTTGTGAAAATATGCCCATTTAGTGCTATAATATGGAAGGCTTATTTTTAAGGATATTGTAACCTATTCTATAATAGTTGTAAAAACAAAAAATAGAGGAGATTACTTTTGACGTAATAACCAACATCTATGACAAATTAGGATAGATTTCTCACAATTTTGGAGTTACATACTATTCCTAGAGGTTCCACATGTGTGGGGCATGAGAATTTGTACCTCTTCTTTTATGAGCTACTTTTAGATTTGTATGGGCATTTTTGGCACCGAATTTTGACACATGATATTAACACTTGGTTTACAATACCATTTGTGGTATCCTATATTGTATTTGCCTACAAATTGAGGCTTTGGGATATTAGTTTGTATGTTGAATTTGTAAGTACTAAAGTTCTATTGGAATGTTATCAGATTTCTCCTCTATTGTGACCATTGAAGTTTTTAGATTAATGTATTGAACTACTTTGGAATGTGAAATTTTTCTTCCAAAAGATTTTTTTTTCACATAAAAATCATTGTGTTGTGGTATATTACTTATTTTAATTTTATTTTCTACATTGTTTCTATAGCAAGTTAAAATCATATTGGAAAGATTTACATATTCTCCTCTCAAGATTTAACATCTAGATAGTTGTTTTTACAACCTTAACTTATAATAACTTCTTATACCACCATTATTGGAATCTTTCCTCAGTGGGGCTCTAGAACAAGCAATCATTACCCAAAAAAAATTATAATGTTAATGGCATAGGTTCTACAAGAAGTAGTCATTATAAAAAAACTAAGTTACTAGTTCATTGGCCCAAGGCCCTAAGTCTCAATCCGGTCTGACCCAAGTTTAGGGTTTGGATTTGGTCCCTTGTGGTTTCAAAGAAGGTTTGACCCACAGACTGTGGGTCTGGCCCTACTGAACCCAAGGGAAATTTGGGTGGATTAGGTGGATTCTGCATAAAACATGCAAATTTCGCCATTTTTATTTTTCTAAATTTTTTTTTACCTTTTTTTACTCTTAAAAGTGTCATTCACCTCTTAAACCCTAAAATGATGTGCGCCATGAAGGTTTGTGTGGCTTTGATGGTCTTAATTTGAGTCTTATTGTAGATGCAAAATGATGTACACCATGAAGGTTTGTGTGGCTTTGATGGTCTTAATTTGAGTCTTATTGTAGATGCAAAATGATGTATGCCATGAAGGTTTGTGTCATTTTGAAGGTCTTAATTTGGGTTTGGTGGTGAGGACTTCGCCCCTCGACCCCGCCCTATATCGCGACAAGGAGTGCACCAAGGGCTCTGCCCCTCAACCCTACTAGGGGTGTTGCCCCTAAATCCCCACGATGGGCGTTGCCCCCAAACCCTATTGGGAGCATTGCCCTCAAACTCCCATTGAATTCATTTGATTTTCCATGTAGTCTCCAAGTCCAAGTTTCCAAGTTTGCCTACAAATCTTCATCATAATATCATCATCCAATTGAACAATCTTCCTTGATGTTACTTGATAGTTACCTCCAAAGAGGAATGTAACAATGTAATTAATTTTAATATATATTTTATATCATGGCATTCAAGTTTGATTAATTGACATTCTAATTATTTTTTATTTTTATAGTGGTTTTGTCTATTATACAATATATGATGCTATGTGTAGTATTTTGTGTTGGTGTGAATAAGTCTTGTACCTAGTTAATTCTTTACTAGGGACTTAGAGGACTTAATTCACATGTTGAGATTACTTAGGATATTAGTTGTCTTATCTAGACTTTACATTTTCCTAGGTAGTTATGAGTTAATTGTCTCATATGAGATAAGATTAAGACACTTGTCATGATTTTGTCTTATCCTATCTCTCATCCTTACCTTTATAAGCAAGGCATCTCTAGCATATTGCATAGCATTGTACAACATATTGCATAGCATATTGATCATTTGTATCATATTGCAATTCTTGTTTGGTGGAATAGCATCTTCCATTGTTGCTTCTCTCTATTTCTTGTGGAGATTATTTGGTGTTGCATATTGAAGATCTTGGGTTGCTCACTTCAACATTTTGAATTTAATTATTGTTGTAAATGTGTATATATTTCTGATTTTTATATGGACAAACCCAAAATGGACCCAACCCCCCAAAAAATTGACTAACCCACGAACCTGAACCCGGTAACTTAGTAAAAAAATTATATGCCAAGGAGTTATGACAATGAAAGACTTCGACTGGAATTTTGGTCTACCAGTTTTCTTCAAGTTTCTAAACGACCAATCACTCGGCTTCGGCCCCATGTTATATTATGGGGATTATTTGACCATTTTCATTTTTTTCCATATATTGAACACAAGAAAGAAAAGAGAATACCTAGTGATTTGAAATAGCAAAAATATTTATAAGCAAATTCTACTGCAAACGAGCTATGCAAAGAGAATGGGAGAATGCCTTCCATTTAATTTCGCTGAGAGCTTGGATTACCTAAACTATTTCAGACCTTGGTGGGTTTTCTCAAATAGAACAAATCCAAGGACAGGAAAACATTCCACGAATAAGCGTTAATATGAAACAAAACTGATCTCTGGTTCATTTTCTCGTGCAACAATTTTGGATAGAAATTCGGCTTTAAGTGACAATTACAGCATGCTCCAAGATTAATAATACTCTGTTGATGCAAGGTAGTTGTGTAACAGCATAAATGCCATTCATAATGCCTTGCTGTGGTGGCAGGTAACTTGTTCCTTCTTCACATTATTCAGCATGCAACATATTGGCAGATAAGTCCTACCTTTATCTCTTGTTACAATCTAATTGTTTGCATGCTTTATGAGGTTCAGCAGCAAGCTGGGTGGTAAATTTTATTTACAGTGGCGTTCAAGACACCCGCTGGCTCTTCTGAAGAACGTTTAAATGCTCCAGTGACGACAAGCAAGAATAAGACTATATAAAACAAGGGAATATATAGCCAAATTCTTACAAAAGCAATACAACAAGTCGAGTCTTATGTATGGAATTCAAGAGTCATGTCTGGACACCCAAAGAAACCCAAAATTTACCAGTCGTGTAAAGAACAGTTAAGAGAGACCTGAAGACTTCGAGCTTCACCCAGCTTCCATGAACTGGAGACATTGTAGTTAGCCTTCAATTTGATTGAGATTAATAGGATTTACATCTCACACTCAAATCATTTCTGCTCCTGCAGAACTGACCCTTTGTTCTATTAAACGTAAGTTGCTGTGATATAGACAAATCAAAGATCTTTTGGCTCATTCAATTTTACAGTGTTTGAGAATAATTCCAAATTTTACTTCTGCAATTACAGGATCTTGAGATGGTTCGCTGGAGTTTTCAGAATTGTAGTTCAAATTCCTGGTTCTGCCCTTCAATCCTTTTGTTGTGCTTCACAAGAAATTGTAATCTATACATGCAAATCTCTTCCAAGACTATCGAATGTTGATCCCTCCAGTTGTTGCAGATGTTGAGGGAAGCTGGCTGCTGCTGTAGAGTGGGACACATTGATTATCTTAGTTTCTGATGATACTCTCACGCTTTATAGTTTTTATCTTGTGAGTGGAGTTTTCTCGACAAAACTCAGATAAAGGTTTGGTTCAGAGTGGCACTTTTACATACAGTTTACTGACAGCTCAAGGGGATTTGTTTAATACCACAGAAGTCATGTGATGTCTCATTAGCTATTCAAGGGGATTTCTTAATGTCATATAAGTACTTGAATAGTAGCACTAGCTATTCAATCTAGTTGGTGCCAAAAGAATTTGCTCCCGTATTCATTAACTTATTGATCAGAGAGCTTGTATAGGAATAGATGTGCTACATGGATCTTCCAAGATAATGTCGCCATCTTTGCTTCGATTTTCTTTGTGTAACCTTTCGCCTACAACAAAAGCATTTACATGTTTATTGATCTCAATCCAACTGTATCCGGGTGTCTTTCTCACACCCCTGTCATTCATCATTTGCCGCACACTTTCAATCTCACTCAACCTGCCCGCTGCAGCGTAGATGTTCATAAGAAGCACATAAGGTGCTGCATTTTGAGGGTCCAATTCAAACATTTGTCCTGCCACATATTCTCCTAAATCCACATTATTGTGTATCCTACAAGCACCCATCAAACAATTCCAGATAGCGCCATTGGGGTTTACTGGCATTTTGTAGATGAAATCGATTGCTTCATCCAGATGGCCAGCACGCCCAAGAAGGTCAACCATGCATCTATAGTGTTCCATTGTAGGGCTGATATTATAATACGCCCTCATGCAATCGAAATATTTATATCCCTCACTCACTAAACCTGCATGGCTGCATGCAGATAAAATACTAAGAAAGGTGATATGATCTGGTGTCATACCAGAAAATTTCATTTGCTCAAAGAGTTCAAGGGCCTTCTTGCCATAACCATGCATCGCAAACCCTGTAATCATAGATGTCCAGGAAACTGAATCTCTTAGATGCATTCTTTCAAATATTTCACTTGCCTTATGAATGTCACCACATTTTGCATACATATTTATCAAGGCATTACCCACAAGAACATCTGAGTGAAATCCACTTCTTATTACTTCTTCATGGATTTCCACCCCATGTCCTAGAGCTGCCAATTTTGCACAGGCAGGTAGCACAGTGGTAAAGGTTTCTGAGTTTGGCCTTACACCAGCTAAATGCATTTGCTGAAAAAGCTTCAAGGCCTCATCGTCATAACCATTCTGTCCTAATCCTGCAATCATTGCGTTCCATGAGATAGTGTCCCGTAAAGTCATTTCCTCGAAGAGCTTGCGGGCCTCATCGAGATTTCTATTTTGTGCATATCCTGCAATCATCGTTGTCCACGAGACTACGCTTCTTTCAGGCATTTCGTTGAAGAGTTTCACAGCGTCCTCAACAAACCCATTCTGCATAAACCCTGCAATCATTGCATTCCAAGATATCACATCTCGTCGGGGTATTTGGTTAAACAGCTTTAGGGCCTCCTCAAGAAATCCATGATGTGCAAATCCTGTAATCATCGTATTCCATGAGATCACATCTCTTTGATGCATTTGAGCAAACACATTCTTCGCCTTCTCTATGCTACCACATTTTACATACATATCCATCAATGCATTGGCCACAGAGACATAAGACTGGAATCCACGTCTCAATATCTCTTCATGGAATTGCATACCGAGCTTGAGAGATCCCATGTTGGCAATTGCCGGAAGAACACTAGCAAAGGTGAGCTCATTAGGCTTGCAGCCTGTTTCTCTCATTTTCCAAAACAATACCAATGCTTCTTCAGCAAACCCTTGCTTTGTATAAGCCAAAACCATCACAGTCCATGAAACAACATCTCGTTGGGGTATTTTGTCAAACAATTCTCGCGCCTTTCGTATGATTCCACATTTCCCATACATATCTATAAGAGCATTAGCTACAGAGATATGAAACTCATATCCGTTCCTGATGATCTCTTCATGGATTTCCACACCTTCTTCTAGCAATCCCAGGCGTGCACACGCCGAAATCACGCCTGAAAATGCATACTGACTGGGCTGGAAGCCTGACTGCTTCATTTGCCGAAACAGACTCAACGCTTCCTCGCAAGATTCTCCCCTTGCATAAGAAGCAATCATGATAGTCCAAGATATGGCATCTCGCAGATACATATTGTCAAACACTTGGCGTGCATCTACCATATATCCACATTTCCCATACAAATCTACAAGGGCATTGCACACTGAAACATGGCACTCAAACCCACTTTTAATTACATGTCCATGGATCTCCATACCTTGTTGAAGAGATGTACATGCAGAAATAACGCCGGAAAATGTAAAGTGACTGGGCTGAAGGCCTGTTGTTTGCATTTGCTGGAAGAGTGCCAGTGCTTTGCGAGGAAAACCTTGCGCTGCATAACCTGAAATCATGACACTCCACGAGCATTCGTCTCGCTCAGGAGTTCGATCGAAGACTTTGCGAGCGTCCTCCACATCCCCGCATTTCACATACATATTGCCTACCACGTTATGTAAAACTGTATTTACTGCAAATCCCATCACATTAATGCGAGCGTGAATTAATTTACCCCCTGCTATGTCTTTCTTCTTAATGCAAGTCTGCAAGAAATGAATGTAGTCTACAATGTTAAGTTCACAGGCACAAATGTGTGGTGCATTTGTAGTAGCCCTTTGATGCTGTAAGTGAAACAATGGCATAAGTTTGCACTTACCCTGTCCAACAAGCTTTAACATCCTTGGAGATTTTTCCCATAAATAAGCATTACCCATCTTGTTTGGTAATTTTTTTTGGATATGCGAAGAAAAGATAAACATATGCATTCTGATATTGCTGGTAGCATTTGCGCGAAGTTGATATCAGTAATATGCCTCGGTATCCTTGGAATCTGCTTCCAGGTTTCCACTTCATGATGTGCGAGAAATCAATTGTTCACTGTTTCAATTGTAAAATTTGAGCATCACAGAGTATTATCTAGAACTCAGAACCCAAAACTTGTGAACTCAGATTAAATGCAGGTCAATTTAAGACCACAGCAATTGAACAAATCAGAGCTTTTGTATGCAATAGCGAGAGAAAGGCGTTCATAAAAAAGGGCTGGGAGCCAGCTACAGTCCGTGTCAGGGGTTGCGAAGTGGAAGCCCTATTTGCAGGGCAGACGTTAGACATGTTTATGGTAGGGCCAGATTTATTTTAGCAACTTTAATGTGATTTTTGAGTTGAAATTTATTGAAGTTGTTTTGTTGATATGAGCACAATTGGTAGTTCAGATTAAACAAATAATAAACTTTCTATATTTTCACAAAATAATTGAATGAAATATGATTTGAATTTAAAATTTTCTTCAATTCAATTCATAAATATGCGATAAATTATCTATTTAGAATTAGATAAACAATGTTATTAGTTCTCAATGTGTATCTTTTGTTGAGAAATTCATAAAAGAAACAAACAAAAGAATAGAATTGCAATTTGGTTAACAATGATCTAGATCTAGTCTTAAGAGCATTTAACAATAGTTGAATGTAACAATAGTTGATGAGTCTAAAGCAAGGTGTGTTGCACAATAAATTGCATTTTGAAACCTTTAGTGTTTTAGTAAGGTTTTCTTTAGTAAAAGCATTCACTCCTCAAAAAAATTATTGGGTTTGTAACACTTCTTGAATATTTTGCTATAGTCAAATCAATCAATCATTGAACTTTATTTTAGACAAGAAAGTAAAAAAGTTTACTTTAAAACGAATTAAATTATGTTTTAGTCAATATTTTGGCTTTACAACAAACAAGAGATGTCTTTTGTACACTTTGTAGAGACTTATTTCTCAATTCATGTATTGGGAATGCTTTGTTGCAATGCTAATTTAAATGAAAATAGCAATGTTCATGGATACATAGTGTTGAATTTGTTGATTTCATTCAATCTCAACAACATGGGCTTTAAAGGACATGAACATCATTTATAGTTTTATAGAAAGCTCCAAGAACTTCTATAACTTCAATGTGATCTTTTATATCATTATAATCCTTTAAATCCAACTAGCCTTTGTTTAGTTAGTGTTGGTTTTGCACTCTTTCTTCCTATCTTTTTTGTAGTTTACAAATCTTTTTTTGGTTCATGTGATAAAAGTGCTTTATTGTAATGGTCATTAAGAGGAAAACAACAATGTACATGAATTGTTAGTGGTGAGTTTGTTTATTAGGATATGATAATCATTTATAACATTATAGTAAGGTTTAAGAAATATTTATATAACTTCAACATAATTTAGGATATTACAAATTCCAATAATTGATTGTTCATGAAGAGTGTTTTCTTTTGTGTTCATCTATGAGGTGGCAATTTGGGAATAATGTAGTTATGTTTAAACATGGAATTTCAATGAAATATAACTTATTTTTTATTCAATTTGCAACTCTCTAAGGTCCTTTCTCATAAGAGATGCATAAAGGGTCTTTCTAGCTCTCAATGTGCATCCCTTGTTGAGCAATCAATTTACAAGAAGATAAAAAATAGATGTGTTGCAAGAGGTAAATGTCGGAGTTGATAGAGAACCCCATAGTTCCCAATAATCACCTACAACTAAAATGCCTAGATTACATACAAAAGATCAAAGCAATTGATTTTTTATGCAACCAAGAGAGAAATGGTTGAATCCACACAATTATCACACAAGCATATGATATTGAGATTAACCTACAATTGTAATTGAATGGAATGGAATTAAGATTACAATGAGGTGAATGATTATAAAAGCATAAAAAAAACCTAGATGAGGATTCGATTAGATTATGGCAAGTGTCTTAATCTCATGCAATGAGACAACTTGACCTATATTTAGCCCAATCTAATAATAAAAAAGAACTCCTAAGTTTATCTTAAGTGAATAAAGTAATAAGGGACTTAAGTAATTAATAATTAATTAATTATCAAGTGATGTCCTAATTACTCCAACACCCCCCCTTAAGATTAACTTAGGGAGAAAATAAAAACCCTAATGAAGACTGCATGGATGGATGCATGGATGGGTCTTGGATACAAGTCCTAATGAGGCACTCATATACAAATAAATGAAATCTCTCATAACTAGAGAAAATGAGAAAACCACATGGGAAAAAACTCCACTCCAAAAGAGAAAATGAAATAATTGCATTAGTGAAAGAAGGATAGAAGGAGGACTCAATGTGACCCCCCCAAGGACTGCTTCTATCGCACAAGTACAATAAATGTCCCCCCAATAGGAGAGAGAAAATGAGGATATGAATCCCCCCATAAGAAAGAGTTCATGTGCCAATGATGAACACCTAAAGATAGAATATGATCCACTACCTGTAAATAACATTCATCCCTTTAGGAATAAATAGATCCACTAGTGATTGGAGAAGTCAATCCAAAAATGGGTGATAGGGAGGGTTGGAGGAACCAATCACTAGTTCCTGCTCTAGGTCTTTCTTTGTAAGACCCCCTTGGTGCTTGGCTTCACCAATCTAACCTATAGGCCTCTATTCTTGTCTAGATGCCCCTGGTTTTCCTGACCAACTCCTCTCCTATCAACAAGCTTCCTTTCTACCAAGCCAACCTTGGTGTTGTCTCATGTTCTCCATTGGCCCTTATTCTGCCTTAAAGACCGAAAACCTCCAAAACGTTGAACACAACTTTGCAAGGGTGTGAGGGTGCTACAAAGGCTTCCAAACATCTCATATTTTTCTCTCTAAGACCCTCCTAACTCCACTTAACCATCGCTTACACCAAACCCTACTTTTGGGCTACTAGCCTAAGTGCCCAATTAGGCCCCTGAATAGGGATAAAATGCAATTTCCTTAAAAATCCACTAAAGGACCTGGTTTCTTCATTTGGGGGTTGTGATTCCCATACCCACACCTTAAAGATTCTTGAGGTTTTGAGCCTGTACAGGCCGTACACAGCCCAAACACAAAAATGGCTAAGAACCCTAGGGTTTCCTAACTTTTCTGGCTGATTTCAGATTGGTGAAAAGTTCTCCCTCCAAACGGCCTGCTGGAACCTCCTCCTGACCTCCAAGCATAGCCAAGACCTTCCCCTAAATTATCCAAAAATAATTTCTCAAAAATATTTATTCCCTTGCAAGTTATGCTACTTTTACTCCAAGTCTGCCCCAACCGGACCTGCACTGGCTCGCCTAGGGCAAAGCTTTTCTGGTGCCTCTTGCACTGCCACAAACCCTACAAGCTACCATATTTACAAGGATGGAGCCTAGTCACAAATCCCAAGAGTCTGTACAATTTGTACGGTGGGAGAGTGCTCTAGGACTCCATTTCTCAAAACTTCCTGTTACAGGCCTGAAAAAATAGAAAACTAACTATGTACAAATAAAAGCTGAAAATGTTTAGTAAAAACAAATGAAAGGCACTCTAAGCTTGTATAGTGTTCACTCTACATTCTAAAAACACAATAACAACAAACTTATTTCATTAAAGCACACTTTGGATGCAAGAAACAGGAAAACTCTCTTTCCAACGCTGTTTTCTTCAGCTTTACAAAATGCCAATCTAACAAAATGCCTCCCAACCCTAACACAAGGTCGAAGCATGCCTTAAATAGGCCTTCCAAACACTTTAGATGCTTGGGTCGAGCTCAAAGATGACCTAATAATGCAATTTATAAAACCCATTGCGTTTTCAAACATTTTGACAACTTTTCGCCCTTTAGCAAAAGGAGTCTCTAAACTTTAGAAATTTTGACATCCTCTTTCCCAAAGTGTAAAAACAACCCTAAGCACCTAAAACAATTGTCAACATGACCTTATGATAGCACAACAAAAAATATAACTTCAAGCCAAAACTTCAATAACCTTGAACTTTGCCAGGTGCTCCTGCACCATTCTCCCCCTCTCAGCACAAACAACTAAGGAATGGAAGGAGGTATCAGAGACATATAAATGCCCTGCTTCTTAAAGTATGCTTCTTCTACCCAGGTGGCTTCAGATTCATGCTTGTCCTTCCATTTGACAAGATGCTCCATGTACACCTTGTGCCTTGTAGCCTTCTTCACTTTGGACTCCAAGATCTTCTCTGCTTGTAGCTTGTTTGGAGTTGGTATGGACATGTTGCTGATGTCCTTGAAGACCTCCTTACTGTCTTGATCTAGATCCTTGACTGTCCCTTTATACTTGATCAAATTAGCAACATTGAACACCGGTGAGATCCCTAGATCAGTAGGTAACTCCACCTTGTATGCATTCTACCCGTACTTGGCCAATACCTTGCAGGGACCCACTCTCTTCATCTGAAACTTGGTGGAAATTCCCTTCTGCAACCTTGACTTGTTAAGGTGGACCATAACATAGTCCCCTACTTGAAACTGCACATCTTTCTTTGACAAATCAGCTTTCTCCTTCAACTTTTGGGTTGCTACTGTAACTGTCTTCTTAACCTGCTCCTGGATCTCCTTCATGGTCTGAGTGAAGTCCTCTGCATGTCCACTCCTGTTCTCCATTGATCCAAGGTCTCTGAGTTCACAAATGCCTCTTGGGTGCATCCCATACACAACCTCAAAAGGACTCTTTCCTGTAGTTCTATTGACACTGTCATTATAGGCATATTCAGCTTGAGAAATCACCATATCCCATGTCTGTCCATATTCTTTAGTTAAGCACCTCAGAAGATTACCTAGCACTTTGTTAACCACCTCTGTTTGACCATCGGTCTGAGGATGGTAAGCTGATCCAAATGACAGATTTGTACCCAATATGCTCCATAGAGTCCTCCAAAAATGACTCATGAACTTCACATCTCTGTTAGAAACAATGCTTAGAGGCAAGCCATGGATCCTAACAACTTCCTTGAAGAAAAGATGAGCTATGTAGCTTGCATCATGAGTAGTTTTGCAGGGAATAAAATGGCTCATCTTGCTAAATCTGTCTACCACAACATAAACACTGTCAAAACCAGTCTTGGTCTTAGGAAGACCTACCACAAAATCCATGCTCACAAACTCCCATGGTCTGTTAGGAATGGGCAGGGGTTGATATAAACCGGCATTGCTAGCTCCTCCCTTAGCTTTCATGCACACAACACACTGTTCCACATATTTTCTGACATCTCTTGCTAACTTAGGCCAGTAATAGAACCTTTGTACTAACTCTAAAGTTTTATTAATACCAAAATTCCCACTAAGACTACCATTATGCTTTTCTTGAATCAAATTTTCCCTCATTGACCCTCTTGGAACACATAACTGATTACCCTTAAATAACAGTCCATTTTGCAATGTATACTCAGAATATTGGCTATGAAAATGATTCTCAAAATCAGAGCATACCTTGTAGGCTTCTAAGAAGTCTTCATCCTCACCATAGAGGTCTTTGAAACTCTCTAATCCAATGCTTTTCAGCTGTATCTCCTGCACTGTTAGCAACCTTCTACTTAATGCATCTGCAACCTTATTCATTTGTCCCTTTTTGTGCTTGATAGTGAATGTGAAGGCTTGGATGTATTCCATCCATTTCAAATGTCTATTACTCAACTTCTCTTGGGTGTTGATATAACTAAGGGCCTGGATATCAATAAAGACCACAAACTCTTTGGGTAACAAATAATGCCTCCACTTCCTAAGGGACTGCACTAAAGCATATAATTCTAGATCATAGGTAGAGTACTTTTGCTTGGCTTCATTGAGCTTTTCACTAAAGAAGGCTATAGGCCTACCTTCTTGACTAAGTACTCCTCCTACTGCTACTCCACTTGCATCACACTCAACTGTGAACAACTTGTCAAAACTAGGCAACAACAGAATTGGTTGAGTTGCTACTTCTTGTTTCAATTTTTCAAACCCCTTTATCAACCTCTTGAGTCCACTTAAACTTTGTTTTCAGACCACCTTTGATAGTATCTAGGACTGGTGCACATATGCCACTGAAATTCCTTATGAATTTTCTATAGAATTGAGCTAAACCATGAAAACTCCTTACCTCTGTTGCTGTGGTTGGTGTAGGCCAGTTTAGGATGGCTTCCACCTTGCTTGGATCCATCTTCAACATTCCTTTGGATACTACAAAGCCTAGATACACAAGCTCTTGCTTGAAGAACTCACACTTCTCAAGGTTGATTGCCAACTTCTCTTCTTGCAACCTTTTAAGAACCATCTCCACATGTTTGAGGTGTTCTTCTGCTGTCTTACTGAAAATCAGTATGTCATCTAGGTATACTACCACAAAGATTCATGTGAAATCCTTAAGCACTTCATTCATTAGTCTCATGAATGTGCTAGGGGCATTTGAGAGGCCAAATGGCATCACTTTCCACTCATATAACCCATCATTTGTTTTAAAATTTTTCTTCCACTCATCTCCATCCTTAATCCTGATCTGATGGTAGCCACTCTTGAGGTCCAACTTAGTGAAATACTGTGCTCCTCCAAGGCAATCCATCAAGTCTTCTATTCTAGGGATAGGGAATCTATATCTGATTGTAATCCTATTGATTGCTCTAGAATCAGTACAAAGTCTCCACTTACCTCCCTTCTTAGATGCTAAAACCATTGGCACTGCACATGGGCTGATGCTCTTTTGAATCAATCCTTGATCCAACAATTCTTGCACTTGCCTGGCTACTTCTAGGTTATGCTCTGGTGTGAGTTTGTATGCTGCTTTATTAGGCAACGAGGCTCCAGGTATGAAGTCAATTTGATGACTTATAGCTCTCTTTGGTGGTAAAGTTGCAGGTGTTCCATCACTAACTATGCTCTTGTACTTATCAAGCAATTTTTGGACTGCTTCTGGTAAGACTGTCTTTTCAGCCTTGGCTTCTTCTTTAGGCTGCAACACAACCACATATCCTTCATTTCCTTGGTGTAGGTCCTTAAGGAACTCCTTGCCACTGCTCAACATGATGTTTGGTGCCTTTGACTATCCTTCATCTTCTTCTGACAATGACTGCAGCTTGAAAGTTCTTCCATCCTTCTTGAATGAGATGGTGTTCTCTTTCCCATCATAAATAGCACTTTGTCATATTGCCATGGTCTGCCCAGTAGTAGATGGCATGCATCCATGGGTAATACATCACAAACTAGCTTATCTTTATATCCTCCAATTGAAAATTCCACCGTTACTTGCTCATTAACCAAAACACTCTGCCCTTTGTTCAGCCATGTGACCTTGTAGGGGTTATTGTGAGGTACCTTCCCAATTTCAGTTTAGTTACTACCTCCTCTGAGATATTATATTATCTGTTGAACCTGAATCTACAATCACTTTGCACACTTTTCCAAGTATCTTGCATCTTACTCTAAAAAGAGCTCTTCTTTGTTTAGGTTCCTCTTTGACTAGTTGTCTATCAGCACTCTGTTAAACATCAGATTTTCTCCTACCTCAATTCTATATGACTTGATTTCAGATGCTTTAGGACTCATGGTGTCCTCTTGTGCATAGGCCACTCTCTTTTCATTGCTTGATGATGATGCTTTCTCCGGGCACCTATAAGCAAGGTGACCTAGTTGACTACAATGATAACACTTCATGTTGGCAAAATAAGAATTGCTTCTGCCTGCTCCTCTTCCTCTATTTGAACCTCCTTGAGGTCCTCTTCCTCTATTAAATCCTCCTCTTGAAGATGTTTTCACCTCCATGCTCAGTGAGCTTAGATTCTCCTTGGTTCCTTTGATCATTGCCTCTACCTTGGTAACCATCACGCTGTCCTCTTTGATCTCTGCCTTTGCCTCTGCCCTTAGAAAACTGATCATGCTTCCTCTTGTTCCTTTCCTCAATCTTGATAGCCAACTGATAACATTGGTGTACTATTTTAGGACTCAAAAGAGCCATCTCTTCTTGGATGTTCCATTTTAAGCCATTAAGATACCTAGCCACTTTTAGGCTCTCATCCTCTGTCACATTAGATCTCAAGCAAATATTTTGGAACTCTTTAGTATAAGTGTTTACATCTAGGTCTTTCTACCTTAGACTTTGCCTCTTCTTGTGAAGTTGGATCTCATAATCATCTGGCATATAGGCTTCCTTTACCTTAGCAACCATTCCTTTCCAAGTTGATATGGGTTGTTTGCCTTCTTTTTCCCTCTCTGCCTGAATAAACTTCCACCATGTCAAAGTTGATCCTCTCAATCTTGACTTAGCAACCTTCACCTTCTGAGCTTCAGTGACTCCATCACACTCAAAGTGATTCTCCATGCCTTCTATCCAATCCATAACTAGGTCTGGTTCCATCTTTCCACTAAAAAGTGGTATGCCTTCAAGTCCCTTTCCACTCAAGGCTTTCAATGCCTTCAAGAAAGGCTCCTCCTCCAAAATAGGGTCAGGTTCAGGGACCTTGTCTTCCTCTGCAACCTCTTCTTCCTTTGGTACCTTTCCTTCCAACCTTGCATTGTTCAATGCTTTCTCAAGTTGCCCTATTCTTTATTTTAACGACTTGTTGTCCTCTTCTTGTTCTTCAACCCTCTTGGCTAATTGTGCATTTGTCACCATGGTGGGAGTTTCACTTGACTCAACTTCTGATATATAAACTGCTTTCCCAAATCTTTAACCTGCTTTGATACCAATCTGATAGGGAGTGGGGTTGGAGGAACCAATCACTAGTTCTTGCTCTAGGTCTTTCTTTGTAAGACCCCCTTGGTGCTTGGCTTCACCAATCTAACCTATAGGCCTCTATTATTGTCTAGATGCCCCTGGTTTTTCTGACCAACTCCTCTCCTATCAACAAGCTTCCTTTCTACAAAGCCAACCTTGGTGCTGTCTCATGTTCTCCATTGGCCCTTATTCTGCCTTAAAGACCAAAAACCTCCAAAACGTTGAACACAACTTTGCAGGGGTGTGAGGGTGCTACAAAGGCTTCCAAACATCTCATATTTTTCTCTCTAAGACCCTCCTAACTCTACTTAACCATCGCTTACACCAAACCCTACTTTTGGGCTACTAGCCTATGTGCCCAATTAGGCCCCTGAACAGGGATAAAATGCAATTTCCTTAAAAACCCACTAAAGGACCTGGTTTCTTCATTTGGGGGTTGTGATTCCCATACCCACACCTTAAATATTCTTAAGGTTTTGAGCCTGTGCAGGCCGTACTTATCCCAAACACAAAAATCCTAACTTTTATGGCCGATTTCGGACTGGTGAAAAGTTCTCCCTCCAAACGGCCTGCTGGAACCTCCTCCTGACCTCCAAGCATAGCCAAGACCTTCCCATAAATTCTCCAAAAATAATTTCTCAAAAATCTTTATTCCCCTGCAAGTTATGCTACTTTTACTCCAAGTCTGCCCCAATCGGACCTGCACTGGCTCGCCTAGGGAAAAGCTTTTCTGGTGCCTCCTGCACTGCCACAAACCCTACAAGCTACCATATTTACAAGGAGGGAGCCTAGTCACAAATCCAAAGAGGCCGTACAATTTTTATGGTGGGAGAGTGCTCTAGGACTCCGTTTCTCAAAACTGCCTGTTACAGGCCTGAAAAAACAAAAAACTAACTATGTACAAATAAAAGCTGAAAATGTTTAGTAAAAAAAATGAAAGGCACTCTAAGCTTGTATAGTGTTCACTCTACATTCTACAAATACAATAACAGAAAACTTATTTCATTAAAGTACACTTTGGATGCAAGAAACAGGAAAACTGTCTTTCCAACGTTGTTTTCTTCAGCTTTACAAAATGCCAATCTAACAAAATGCCTCCCAACCCTAACACAAGGTCAAAGCATGCCTTAAATAGGCCTTCCAAACAATTTAGATGCTTGGGTCGAGCTCAAAGATGACCTAATAATGCAATTTATAAAACCCATTGTGTTTTCAAACATTTTGACAACTTTTCGCCCTTTAGCAAAAGGAGCCTCTAAACTTTAGAACTTTTTACATCCTCTTTCCCAAAGTGTAAAAACAACCCTAAGAACCTAAAACAATGGTCAACATGACCTTATTATAGCACAACACAAAATATAACTTCAAGCCAAAACTTCAATAACCTTGAACTTTCCCAGTTCCTACAATCAATGGGTGAATCAAGAATCTAAATTCAAATCTTGTGTGCCTCTGAAAAGTGCTCAAGTGTCCATATATTAGAAAGAGATGATTTCAATCTAGAAACTAGTGAAGATTGATGTAGAACAAGCTGTAAAGGTGATGAAGATGGTGGGCCAATAGTGACAATGTGGCTATCAACAAAGAGGAGATGAATATCCTCAAATTAATCCTCCAAATCTATAATATAGGACTCTACAAACAAGGATGAGATGTCTACAAGATATGAATCCCAAGTAGTTGTGTCTAGAAGAAGATGAATGTCTTGCTACACTGAACCAATAAGGGCCAAGGATGTGGTGATTCCAAGCTAATCAAGAACAACAAAAGATAGTGATGTCTCAATTTGAAGAGTGGGAACATTAAGACAAGTCTTTGAACCATAGAAACATGCAAGACCTATGATATGATCAAGCTCTTCCAAAGTATCATCATCAAAGGGTATGAAATATGTATCTACAAAAGGAATGAGACAATATGTAGTAGGATCCTTTGGGTATGGAGAGATATGAGGGTCTCCATAGATCTTCCAAATTTGAGTCCAAAGTGTGTGGGGATAATCAATGTCCAATACAACACACATAGTGTCATAATCAACACTAGAACATATAACTCCTACAACATTATCATTGATCTATACCCCATGCTGAATAACTTCATGGTGTGTTTGATGAAGGTATGAGTCCATAAAGATAAGGAAAAAGATCAAGCCACCTAAGATGTCTCAAGATGTCATTTTGCCAAGACTCATAGTTATCCTTTGCTAGGATGACCACAAAAGGATGAATAAAAAAACCCATGATACTTCCTCAAATAATAAAACTAGAGAATAATTACCTTAGTGCATATAAATTAGATCAAATGAAGTCATATCACATAAATAGATCATTTCTAGGTGTCAATACATCCAAATAATTGATAGAAATATGAAATCACAAAAAACTAAATAAAAATTATGTGGGGCAAATTCTGAAAAAACTGCATGACCTTTTCAATGCTGCTAGAATAACAAAAATTGGAGATTTTGGTGAAAAGTTATGAGCTCATAAGAAAAAAATGAAGATCTAACTTTGACTAAGAATAAAATAAACTAGGAGCAAAATCTGATGATTAGACTTGCACCACTAGAAAGTGCTCAGAATGATATTTCTAATGATATCTCTTTTGCCCAATTTTGACACTATATGCCCAAGTTATGAATTTTAAAAAAATGGGGTAAATTTAGTTAGTCGATAATTAGCAGACATGGCCTTTCTAATTTGTTTGTTTTTAAAAAATCTCATTGCATGCAAAAACTAATAGATGTACCCAAAAAATATTTTGATGCTTCCAACAGACCCCATAAAGCATTTTTTAATCAAAAAAAGTAAAACATGCGATTTGGTAAAAAATAAACTTATAGGGGAAATAAGCACACTACTACTTTGAAAACACTTTTTGCAAGATATCCTCACTATTTGCAAAATTTAGTGGATACCCAAATGGTTTTTTGTGATTTTGAACAAAACCTAGAAACTGTTTTCCCCAAAAATACACCAAGAAAAATATATTGATCATTTTAGACTCAATGATGATGCTCATTTTACCTCGAGATGAGCCGATATTTCCCTCAAGGTTAGATCTCTCAAAATTCAAATAGGAAGTCACATATATGGTGCTCTGATACTATGTTGGAGTTGATAGAGAACCTCACAATTCCTAGTAATCACATGCAACTAAAATACCTATCACATACGAGAGATCATTGAAGCAACTAATTTGATATGCAACCAAGAGAGAAATGATTGAATCCACGCAAGTATCACACAAGCATTTGATATTGAGATTAACCTATAATTGTAATTGAATAGAATGGAATTAAGATTACAATGAAGGTGAATTCCTATAAAAGCATATAAAAAAGAAAACCCTAGATGAGGATTTGATTAGATTGTGACAAGTATCTTAATCTCATGCAATGAGACAACTTGACCTATATTTAGCCCAATCTAATAATAAAAAGGTACTCCTAAGTTTATCTTAAGTGAATAGATTAATAAGGGACTTAATAATTAACTAATGATTAATTAATTATCAAGTGATGTCTTAATTACTCCAATGGTAATCATGTTTTGATTTGAGTTGATTAAGTTCACAGCATAATAGGTAAATTATATTTTCTATTAAAAATACAACTAATGGTTGTGTAAGAGAAGGGGACCAACCGCATCAAGGCTCCAGGTCACAGAGAGCCGAGAGTAGAGGACTTCCCTAACTTACCTCAAGTTCTAAAAGATGCCTTGGGATAAGGACCGGGAATGATGAGCACTATAACCTACTTCTATCACTCTATAGATCCTGAATTCAGGTTTGGGCTAGATGAGTAGGTTTTCAGAGTCGATATTGCACCTCAGACAACTCTCTGTCTAAGGACAACAACGTAGTTCTAGGACAACAATGTAGCACAATGGCATATCTTGGGCGTGCTAGCGTCCATACGGCTAGAAAATAGGAAGTACACTAAAAACTACCTAAAAATGTATTCTTAGTCTAGCCAATTAATCTAGATGGTAAGAATAGAATAAGAAAGTATAGGAAATAGATACTAAAATGATGAAGTAAACAAGAACTAGGGTGACAAAGATAATCTCACAAAAGTGACTGTTTGCCAGCTAGCTCCACACGTACGTTCACGTAGACACAAGAAAGAAGGGAAAAATTATTGGGGTTGTATAGGGGCATGCCTTAGTCAAATCCCTGTTTTGGTGTTTCCACCTCTACGAACAACCAGAAAGCAATGAAATAGAATATATGCGATAAAGGAAAGAAGATACAACAAAAAAACTACAAACAATATTATGCAACTTCTATCAAATCACAAAGGAGAAAGTGAAATGTTACCACCTCCACCCAAAAGCTCACTAGCTAACGAAGGATAATATGGACTTAGCAAAGTCACCACAGCCGCAACTGCGATGAAGGGAGGTCTCACAAGACTCCAAGCCCACGCTCTATGGCTTGCTTCTCACTTGCAATGTGGAGTTGATGAAGCTTCAAATGTTGCTATAATGGAGTGTTGCAATGTTGCTTGAGAGTGAAGTGAAAAGGAAAAAATGCTAAGAGAATGTGAATTTGTTGCTTGGAGGATGAAATGAGATGAGAATGGATTTTTTTGAAGGTGGGATGGGAGGAATCTTCCATTTTCAGGGTTGATTGTTCAAAGAGGGATGTTACAAATTGACCCCAATTGGGTGTGTAATGCCTCTGCCAACTTTAGATGCGGGAATTTGTTAGGGATGGCAGCGCGCCTCGCGGACATCTACAAGTCGCACATGTGTCCCCGACAAATGTTCTCTCACCGACACAAGGGATAAATGCCAAATGGATGGAAGGAAGTTCGGTGATGTGGAATTTCTCCTTCGAATTTGATTTTCTAAGGTGAGGGTATGTGAAAGGGGAATTTGCATAAGGGGTGCAAATTCACTCCAATACATTTTGCCCCCACTTTAGCAAGCACGAGTACTAATGAGTGCTTCAGTAAAGTAGATCAAAGAGTTAGTAGGGTTAGAAATTTATACCTAAACCATCAAGGAAGCAGACCGTGATCTGGCGAGCTCAAAAGTGCAAGATAGGCAAAGGACTCCATAGGTACTCTCCCTAAGGAGTTTTGGACAAAGACTCCATAGCCCCGCAAAACTATGAAGTTGCACAAAGTACACTGAAGGCCCTCGAACCAACGATGGACAAATCCCGCAGGATGAAACTGTCTCACATGCCCAAAGACCTGGAAGGAGGCAAGCCCCAAGATCTCTCACATGAAGGAAGCCTTGAGAAGTAACCACCTTACAGGCCCGTAGACCTGCAAGAAGGCAACCCCCAAGATCTCTCACATGCAGGAAGCCTGAAGATGTAAGCACCTCACAGGCCTCCAGACCTGCAAGGAGGCATCCCCCAAGATCTCTCACATGAGGGAAACCCAGATGATGTAAGCACCTTACAGGCCCACAAACTTGCAAGGAGGCATCCTCCAGGATCTCTCACATGAAGGAAACCCAAAGAAGGGGAATCTACAGAGTTAGATAGCAGCTTCACAAGCTCACCTGCGAAGTGACATATTAATTCACAGATAAAACGTGCCAGGAAACACAAAGTAACCACACAGGAAAACAAGTGGACAATTACGCAAATCATCAACGAGTTGGAAGGCTTTCAAAGGGGTCCCTCGGGAACCCAATGTGAAGAGGGGTCCACTCAAGGGACGCATTATTTGAAAGTGTAACAGAGCCATTTTTTCTCAAATTGATTCACCATCAAGGAATCCTTTCAAAACATGTTCACTTCATCAAGGAATTCGAAAGGAAGAAAATGCTCCCTTGCGAGCGGAAGGTCAGAGTTGCTCCCACCTCGAAGGAAAGTTCTCAAGTTCTTTCTTTACGAACCCATGATGAAGGAAACATGTTCCATTAGGGTTCCAAGTCAAGAATGCAATTTTTTGAAAGAGTTTTCTGAGATCTTCGAGAAAAGATTTGTTGGTAATGAATTCATTTTCTGAAAATCAAAGTATCATAGAAATGGCATTGTCACACATGTGAGGGACAACTCAAGCAAAGAAGAGAGAAAGATAAGAAAAGAGTGAAAGAGAAGTACTCACAAACAAAGGACATAGGGGGATCTGGTTTCGCAGGGTCAGATATACTCATGCTTGTATAAATAATAGGTAGCCGTGATGCAAGGCGAAAGATCATCAATTCCCACAGATCAAGAAGAATGCACATAAGACAAAGTAAAAATAAAAAATTGGTTCAACATGGAAAGGAAACCTAAATTCCCCCAACACTTTGAATCGTCCCTAATTTGTTGAAAATCAAGCACAAACATGGAAGAATGATGATACATATAGAAGAAAGTTTACAACACAAAATCACTCCTGTATACAAGAACCAACAAGGGTGACAAGGGTCATCTAGGAACACATAGCACAATCACGGGGGAACACATCACAACACACACTCATCTAATCTAAAGATAAAGAAGAGGCCTCCCCCTAACATTCATCAACCAAGAGGTCACCCACTTCCCACTCTAGGTCGCTATAAGGGGAAGGAGGATGAGCCTGTAGTGGTTGAATATTAAGGGGAGGAGCTTCTGACCCTCCCGCAACAAGGGCTAAGCAAGAAGGCCCTGCAAGGTCTTTTCCACTAGGCTCTCGTGGAGCTATGGTCAACAATCTCTTGAAGATCACTAACAAGGTTGGGACTTCATCCAGAGAGTTGAACATGTACTTTATTGGAGTGCCATGTCGTACCTCAATGGACAGGGGGGACTGTGCTTGAGATTCATCACTTGGCTCACCGAGTGACTCAGGAGCAGTAACAAACTCAGGAGAAGCTGGGACTTGCTTCATTACTAGGATGGAACAAGCTAGCGCATGAATACTTTTCTAAGAAGGTGGGCTCCTCTTACATCCTCCACCTTCTACTTCATCAGGGATGTGAACTCCCCATAGACGAGGCAAGAGGCATGGAGGAAGAGGAGAAAACTGTGACAGATACCACTGAGGTATTCTACATATCCATAGATTTAGGGAACGATGACATGTCCAAAAGGGACATCAATAGGGGTGACTCGAGCGAAGGAGTGATAAATACCTGCTTCTTTTTGGGGTCAGATGCACTCATAGCAGGAGCCAAAAGTGAGACTGAACTAGATTGAATGGAAGCAAAGGGGGGAGAGAGGAGGACACAGTAGGAGACCCTGATACAAGGGTGGTCATCTCCTCTCCCCTCTTCTACAAGGCGGCCTACTCAGCCGCAAGAGCCTTTCGTTGGCACTTGCACTCATGCGCAAGGCAGTGTATGCAAATCTTCAAGCTAGAGGTTAGGAGTTGTGAAGGAATGGAAGGCTCCTGGTTAGCCATATGGGTGTCCCTCACAACTATTTCTGGTGGAGAGACAAACTCCTAAACGAGAGTAGCAGGAGCAGGTTGAGAAATAATAGGGGGAGTCAACTCTAGTACCTCAACAATGGGCCTCTTCTTGTTCACTGCTTTGGGAGTAGATGCGGTGGGAGGCCGCGGAGGTTGAGACATAGAAGATTCCCCACAGGGACCCTTTCTTTTGCCATATCGAATGAGCCTAGGCTCCATGGGAAAAATAGGAAGCTCGAACGTGGGATGCTTGGGCTTTCGCCAAGTGGGCACCATAGGATTCTCTCTTAAACAAGGAATAGGATCTGATGGCGCCATAGCGGGGTGAGAGGAAGCATCAGGCTGGACAACAAAAGAGGAAGAAGAGGGACCCTAGAGGGCTTCTCTTCTTCTCTCCTACAGGCCTTAGCAACATCACTGTCAGCTTTCAAACAAGCCCTATGCAAAATGACATAAGGTGATGGAGGGTATCTCACTCCAGGCATCAAGCACCCTTTCTTGTACTTTTGATAAGTCTGGGTAGGAGAGGACCAACGGGTGCAGGCCAAAAGTGATCTAAAGAATAATTGCCATGTGCAACAAGTGGTCTATAACTGGTGTCATGGATCACATACATGGAACGCTCATGAATAAATTTTAAACATTTGTGCACAATTGAGGGGACTGTGTTCATAGCTACTAGGTAGGGGATACCCATCTTCACTCAGAAGAGTTCAAACCCCAAGATTATTTCAAATAGCAGGTTTACAGATTTAGGTCTGACAAGAACTGACAAAATGATACTACCAAGGGGAGGTATAGAAAGTTTGTTATGCATACGGATGGTGCTCACAGGTGCGTCAAACCCATCTTTATGCAGGAAGTTAATTAACATAATCTCCCCAGTTATGATATTCACCTAATACGGTCAACAAGAACACCTGCCACAGTGTTCCTGTTGATTTGCATAGGGATATAAAGAGGAGATGGTTCTCTGTTAAAGCCCATCGGTAAGTCATGTGAGGTAAAGGTTATACCTGAACTACTACTTGTAGGTTGCGCAAAGAGGGTAGGCAAATGTAGAAAAGAGGTTGTGCACACTAAGTGATACTCTCACAAATCCCCCCAAAAGTTTGAGATAGGACAGTGACCCAGTTAAGGCTTCGTTTCGCAACACCTATAGAACCTTCTAGCTATGCCTAATAGGGGTTGCAAGTTGGGTTGTAAGGAAAAATTCCTCACAACACTCCCACCTACAATGCTCCTAGAATGCGAGGAAAGGAACCTTCAATACTGCTAAACGGAACCAAATGGTTCACGTCAAGTTCACAAAAATGTAAAAGAGGGGAACCAATCATGTCAAGGCTCCAAGTCATGGAGAGCCGAGAGCGGAGGGCTACCCTAACTTACCTCACTCTAAAAGATTCCTTGGGATAAGGACTAAGAATGATGAGCACTATAACGTACTTTTATCACTTTGCATATCTTGAATTCAGGTTTGGGCTAGACGAGTAGGTTTTTGGAGTCAATACTGCACCTCAAATAGCTCTTTGTCCAAGGACAACAACGCAGTTCTGGGATGACAACACGATGCGTTGGCATCTCTCAGGTGCATTAGTGTCTGTACGGCCAAAAAATAGGAAGTACACTAAAGACTACCTAAAAATGTACTATCATCCTAGCTAGTTAATCTAGATGGTAAGAACAAAATAAGAAAGTATAGGAAATAGATACTAAAATGATAAATTAAACAAGAACTAGGGTGATGAAGATAATCTCACAAAAGCGCCTATTTTTCAGCTAGCTCCACATGTACGTTCACCTAGACACACAAGCAAGAAGGGGAAAATTGTTGGGGCTATATAGGGCCCTGCCTTAGTTAGATCCTCGTTTTGGTGTTTCCACCTCCACTGATAGAAAGCAATGAAGTAGAAATATGGGATAAAGGAAAGAAGAGAGAAAAAACACATCAAACAATATTATGCTACTTCTATCAAATCACAAAGGAGAGGAGTGAAATGTTACCACCTCCACCCAAAAGCTCACTAGCCAATGGAGAAGAATATGAACTTGGAAAAGTCACCACAACCACAACTGCGATGAAGGGAGGTCTCATAAGACTCCAAGCCCACGCTCTATGGCTTACTTCACGCTTGCAATGTGGAGTTGATGAAGCTTCAAATGTTGCTATAATGGAGTGTTGGAATGTTGCTTGAGAGTGAAGTGAAGTGGAAAAAATGTTAAGAGAATGTGAATTTGTTGCTTAAAGGATGAAATGAGATGAGAATGGATGTTTTTGAAGGTGGGATGGGAATAATCTGTCATTTTTGGGGTCGTTTGGTTGAAGAGGGATGTTACAAATCGACCCCAATCAGGTGTGTAATGCCTCTGCCAACTTCAGACGTGGGAATTTGTTAAGGACGACAGTGTGTCACACAGACGTCTGCACGTTGTGCGTGTGTCCCCAACAAATATTCTCTCACCAACACAAGGGACAGATGCCAAATGGATGGAAGGAAGTTGGGTGATGTGGAATTTTTCCTTCAGATTTGATTTTCTAAGGTGAGGGTATGTGAAAAGGGAATTTGTGTAAGGGGTGCAAATTCGCTCCTATACAAGTTGAATGATTAAATTTTAGAAATTCAATTCTAAGAACATACTACAATGGTTGTTCCAATTAAATTAAGTTGTGCTAAATAATCAATTATTTAAATTTTTTTCGTAATTGATCATTGGGACAAGAAAAAAATGGATAACTTAATTAAAGTATATTCAAATTTGAACCATAAGTATTATCCTACATTAGAAATTTTGGTGGTCCAACAAGACTAATTTTCTAGCAACATCACTCACATCAAGTGTTACTTGCATCTTGCCACATGCCCTTCATGCCTTTGTGTTGTTGCCTTCACATGTACAATGAAATGAACAATTTTTATTTGTTGAGTTGAATTCATTAAAAATGTCTTGAAAATTTTCAATCTTATTAAATTGAATAAAACTCAAAATTTTGAGTTATATGCTATACTCTATCAAATTGAAAGTGCTATACATATAGAAATGCATTCTTACACAAATTGTAGTAAATTATTTATTAAGATTGGATTATTTAGAAAAGTAGTACAATAGTATATATGCATTAATGTATTTAGCACTATCGAGAATCTATTTTTTGCTAAAAATCTATGTTTTGAAATTATAAAAAGCACCTAGTAAAGAAAATCATACCATTCACAAATCATTTCAATGTATGTCAACATGGTTGCAAAGGGAACAATACATTTTTTCTATTTGTGCAACATTTTTCAAGATTACAACTATTTATAGACTAGTGAAATTGAAAATGATCTTATGCTTACCATTGGCAATGTCATTATGCATTGGACATGGATTCAATAACACTATAAAATATGTTTGGTTCAATTACCATCATAAAATTTTGTTGTCACTCACTACTTTTCTAAATATCATAGCATTATGTAAAGAGCAATAGTTGAAGGTACATTACATGTTTTGCTAATTGCAGACAACCTCCTAAAGTATTCTCTAAATATATTTTATTATTACATATTTACAATTGCAAGAAAATGATTTTACAATAGAAGGAAAAATTCCACTTTTTCATTGCTCCCATGATTTGTAGGTGCAAACAAGACATTCCTAGCTTTCATAGATTGAAATAATGGCAAGGTAAAAATTTGGCTTTCTGCTCTTCAAACTCTTAAGAGACTATGTCAATACAATGTAGCTTGAAAGAATCAAGATATTTGGGGAATCAATTGAGGCCTCCAATAGCATTCACACACCCACCCCAACATGTTAGAAAATTTAGTGTGATCCCATGAGGTATAGAAGAAAAAATATGTGTGTTGACACATTTACGTTGCTCTCAAATGATGCATTTTACAAGAATGCATTCATTGTTGGCACAATCAAATGGTATGGAGTTGACCAAAAATGAGCCATGGTACTATAAAGTGACTTGAAATTCACCTATAGGTATAGATGAGACATTTCTTGGTGCCACAAATTGAGAGTACAAGAAAAAAAAATTGGCAATTTTTTCTCTTAGGGATCTTAAGAGACTACCTCAATATAATGTAACTTGGAAGGATTGGTAGACTTGAGGAATGAATTGAGGCATACAATATTATTCACCAATCCACCTTGATGTGTTGGAATTTTTTATTCAAATCCACAATGCACAATATGCCTATTGGCTCTTTTATAGTACTCTCAAATGATGCTTTTTGCAAGAATGCATTCATTATTGGAATGATAAAATGGTGATGAGAAGATGAAAAATGAGAGAGGTTATTGTATATAGGACCCAAATCCACTTATAAGTCCAAACAAGACATTTTTAAGTGCCAAGAACTTTGAGAATGACTCCTAGATTGGTAGCTTTTTGCTCTTATGGATCTTAAGAGACCATCTTGGTATAATGTATCTTAGAAGGATTAGTAGACCCAAGGAACAAATGGGAGCCTCTATTATAATTCACCTTGTTGGAACTCTAAAAATTTTCAAATTTGAAGTTCCCATTTTGAAAATTTTGCCTTTGCACTCTCAGAAGTGCACCTAAGAAATCTGCCTAAGTGACCTACTTTGGAGGGTCATATTTTGGAGCCTGTTGATTTCCAAGAAAAACCCATTTGCAGACCCACTCATGTGTCCTATGTGAGTGTGCATGTCAATTTTCAGCTTCCTACAATGAGTTTTGTCAGGGTTTCAAAAAGCGAAGTTGGAGGGTTTTGTAACTTTTTTGTTGTTTGCAAATGTTCAATTTTGCAAAGTAGCCTCCCGTTTGAGCTTGCATTTTGCAACTAGATGTTTTTCAAGAGAAAAATATTATTGCTCTGCATTCTCCATACCAAGATGAACTTTCTTGTTAGGTTTCAGAGTCTCATGATTTGATTTGATATTTTTAACAGATCAAAACCAAATGCAATTTCTTCAGTTTTTCATTTGCATTTTTAGAAACCTTTCAAAGAGGTCAACTTTGACCGTCAATATCTTTTGATGGGAGATGATTCAAGAGAGTTCCTCTAGCATGCGTGCTCATTGTTCCAAAATGATCCACTCTGTCTAGTGGCAGCTCACTAGGAGTTGATTTGGTATTTTTCCAACGAGGTGATTTGGTCAGTTTCAATTGGTTTTGAACAACCACATTTGCAGAAGTTCGAGAGGGAAACTTTGCCAATTAATAACTTTCATCTCGTGACTCATTTTGCTGAGTTGTCTATTGCACTCAATTCTTGGGACTAATTACTACATGCCTACAATTTTTTATGTCTTCACGAGGTCGTTTGCCCAGTATTCAAGGTGATTCCAAAGCCCACCTAACCAGTTTTCTCCATTTTTCCAATATGCCAAAAAATAGATTTTAATGGCAACCCAGTTCATTTTTCCAACTCCAAATGCATTCAGAAGCTGCATCAAGTCAATTTGAGCATGAAATTTGTTTGAAAATGATTTTTTTTTAGTTGGGCCCACATGGGGACCCGACATGCTTTGCGCCATTGTGGAGTGCTTTGGAGGAAATTTTGCAGTCATGGTTGTGAGAACAAAAGATAGTGGTGAATTCACAAATTAGAAATTGTTATTAGTGGTTCACGTCCATGTTGTTCAATCATTGTCCTGAAAGTTTGAAATTGGAGATGATTTGTGTGAGAATGATGCTCAATGAAGATGATTTTAAGCATACAATCATGGGGAAGCCTAAGTCAAAGTTTAGAATGCTTTTGCTTCATGGCACACTTATGAGAATGGTGTTTCATTTGAAGTATCATAAACAAAGTCACAACCCTATTTTGTCTTGCTAAGATCCTTTGAATAGAAACATGTGACAGTGAATGCTTTGTTTGGTATAATATGCAATGGGAGGTGGGATCCAATGAAGGAAAACTACATTTAAGAGGCTCGAGTATGCCATGAGATGGAATATTGGTTGTGATCTTGTCCTAATATTGGTAGAGACTGGGCATTCACCGTATGTTGACATTAAGCTTTTGAAGTGCCCACTATGTTGTGGAAGTGGCCTATTCACTGACTTGAAAGGGTCCGCCCCAACAATTAGTGGAGTCGCCAACATAAAAAACAAATGAATTATTGAAACTGCCTCAGAAACTTTGGAACAAATGCAACTAGAAGTTGTATGGTTGAACTACACAACCTTTGACATTATCATCCTCGCCACCGCGCTCACTAAGAAGGACAACATACAAAATAGATTGTTGAAAATGCTTTTGAACTTTAAAGCAAATACAACCCACGCCATGGAATTCCCTACTTTTTGTATACACACAAAATAGAAATTTGATGAAGATGCTTTAGAAACTTTAAAGAAAATGCAAACAACAGGGGCACACTGATTTGAAGAAGGCGCCATAGAAGCTTTCAGGAAAATGCAGCTAGTTTGTGTAAAGTTGAAGCAACACAGCAAGGAATGGAGGAGTTTATACGCACTTGGCATAGAGTATGTAAAATGCATTTATTGAAAATTCCTCAGAAACTTTCAATCCATTAGTTAATTTGCTAAAAGGCTCGAGCCTTAGATCAATGGAAAAGGCAATGTTTTAAAAGAGTGACCAACATGTCTACAAAATGGATGGAGGAACAATGGCGGCCAAGGTTGCAGAGGAGCGAAAGAGCAAACAATGGACGAGTTAGGGAAAAACATGGAGAAAGTATGCCAGAAGAAGAAACCAACGGTGGAGATTAAAGATGCAAAATGCAGCACGATCTAGGTCGTTCCCTGCCAGATCGCTCAAACAAGCTGCTCACTCTTTAATTCCTGTGAAACAATGGGCTAGCACCACATGGCATGTGGGCCCAATGTTGCATTTTGAAATACACAAGATGGCTTGAGTTTTAAAGGCTTTTGTTTGTTTTTTAAAAGAAAGGAAAAACATTTAAGAAGATAAATTTGCCCGATGATGTGAAGATTGACTGTTTTAAGAGGTGGGCCCAAGGATAGGTGAAAAGGAAGGCATTTTAAATGTAAAGTATAAAGTGTATTCCCCACACGGAGTAAATATTGTCCAACATGATATTTAAATGGCTTTGTTTTAAAGCTAAATATTTTAAGTTTGAGCTGGAGATGAAATATTTCAAATGTGAAAAGGTAAAAACAAAGGGGATAAATTTATACACTGAGTAAATATTCACTATGTTGAATATTTTATATTGCTAGGAGATAAATGTGGTGCACGTGAATGTGTACATGGGGGAATGTCTGTCAAATATTTTATTGGAAAGGAATATGAAATGAAATGTGATTGAAAGCACAGGTGCTAGGAAACATTTTAAAAGTAAAGATGAATTAAATGTGTCCCTTAGAACATTTAAAATGCAAAATTTTAAATGGTAAAGTGAAGTAAACAGAGGCAAGGGTAATTTTGTTTACCCAATGATAAAAATTCAGAAGGCCTTCATTTCATTTCAAAGGAAAAATGGTAAAGTGCATGAGGAGGATACTTTTATATAGTGAATAAAATGTCACTATAGATAATGTTTTATTTAGTTGAAAGAAGTGTAGCCACAGTAAAACAAAAAAGAGGTTTTCATGGGAAAAAAAAGGAGATATTTGCACGCAGCAAGTGAATGAAGTGAAATTTATCACATGGAGAAGTTTTTTGTTGCTCAACTTGGTGTAAAGGAAGATTTGAGAGGCAAAGTTTGTTGAGGAAAGAGAGAAGAGAGAGGCTTTGCAATGTTGTTGATTGAACGGTGGATGGAGCTGCTATGTGTCTTCAACAGATTAGTTTTAGGGTTGCTTCTATTTTCTTTTATTATCATTCGAAGGGTTTTGGGGTTCCAATTTCTGAAAGCTCTGCAAGGTAGGCAGAAGCTTTGGGTATATTGTAAAGCTAGGATGATTGTAACTGAGTCATTAATCTGAAAGTGTGTGTTTTGAATTGTGCTTTCATGTTTATTTTAGTTTCAATAATTGTCTCCATAGCTGAACTGTAATGCTTTTTTGGATTCAATAATAAAATTATCTGAGTCTTTTCATGCAAATTTGCTGCATTTGAGTTATATTTGTTGTTGCCTTCTATTTTGTGAATAATGTAATCGATTTAATGAAGCACAAGTTGCATTTATTATTGCCTATTGTTCAAGGGATAGTGTAATTGCTTCAACAAGTGTGATAGGAGTGTTGTGTTTCAGGTGGATTTATAAGAATAATTTTCAGATAAAGCTTCAGTGGTCTAGTTGTCATAATGTGATAACATTTGCAAAGATCTTTGAAACATGTTTAACACTATAGGATGAAGGATTGGTTATATGAATCCATAGCCCATTTCATGGCATTGGTCCATTATCATGCTTCTGTTGTTTTTAGTTGGGTCCCAATTCTTAAAATCATAAATCATTTTAACTTTGTGTTGTGAGTACTTGCATCTACCATGTTCTCCGTGCTAGTTTCTGAAATTCACTCAAGGTCTTGCCAATATTGAGTGATATTTTTTTTCTCAGCATAATTATGTGAGAGCATTATTTTTTAAGCAATATCCCATTAATTGTATGCTTAAATCTTTAGATATTGCTAAAAGGGTCACCCCCCTAGGTCTTACAGAGCCTAAAGTGTAGGGGAAATGAGTGTTAATTCCATTTCCTATCAGTTGGCCAAATTCCCCATTGAATTTGATCATTAGAAAGTGGATAGTCTATAGGATTCAATTGGTCTGGTTCGATTTGGAGAACAAACAGAATGGTGACTCTACTAGGGAGAATTTGAGAAAATTCTCATTGAAGAATCTAGAAATAGAGTCATATCATTTGCATTGAGTCATATTGTTTACCATTCTCAATTTAGTTCAAATATTGAAGGATTTCAAGCCTGGAGAAAGAATTTGTTACAGTGAACTTGAAGATTTCAAGATCTGTGGTGCTCTGCTGGTGAAAGGAACTCAGAAGAAGATTTATCTGTGAAAGAAATTCATAATACATGTGAAGTTCAGTCTTCTAAGAAGAGAGGTGGCAACTTTGTTAGAAGAATCTGTTAATGAGGTGAATACAGTTTGAGATCTGCAAATATTTCCAATCAGAAGAACAATTTGCAGCAGCTGCAATGTTTCCAGGTATTCTTCACATATTTGAACTTCTTAGGAAAACTTTGGTTCCCTTATTTAGTGAAATTGAACACTACAATCAAGGGAGAATGAATATTATAATTGAATAGTTGTAGAGGGAATCATTTTCATTTGCAAAATGTATTGTTGTCCTAATTCTCCCTCTACAAGTTGTAGTATCATGTTTAGAACACAACCTTGTTCTCAAAGGAAGGTGTTTGATAATGAAAGATACAACCCTTTAGATTTTAGTAAAATGCAAGGTTACCCACATTCTGTCCCAAGAAGAATTAATGAACATTTTCCTAAGTTTAGAGATGATTTTGAAGAATCAGCATCAAAACATGTATAGTGTTTCATTGATTTGATGGAAAATTGTCAGATTAAAGAAGATGTTATCATGAAAAAAAATTTAAGAACTTTAGAAGGCATGGTTGAAGGTTGGTTTACTTGCTTACCAATGCATTCCATAGACTCATGGAAAGAGCTCAGAACATGTTTCGTTGATACTTTTAAAGATGAGTCAATAGTGAATGATGAATGCTTGTCTGAAGATGGAAATCTGCATACTCAAGAAGAATTTGAAGAGGAAATTGCAAACAAGGTTGAATCTGAATCATATATTGATGCATTGTGTGATATAGAAATATTGGAGGATGAATCTATCTATGATTTTCATGATAGATTTATGAAATTTCTACTTGCTATACTAGAATTAGAAAGACTTAATGAATCATTTTGCATTAATTTGTTCTGTGAGAATTATAAGCCAGGTTTGAGTACCATGCCAGTTCACTTGAGGCCCCCTAGCCTTAAATACTTATATCAATGGCTTTCAATAATTGAGGAAATGATAGATAAATGTGGAAGTCATCTCTTAACTCAATTATGTGATGGTACTTTTCAAGATTTAGTCCAATGGATGCATATGGTATAGTGGAAGACAAGAATGATAGTGCATCATGCAGTGATAAGGATGTTTTTTTCTAAACAACCTACAAAAGAAATATGTCCAGAAGAATATTGCAGCCATGATGGTCATGAAGAGATAATGAAACATGTGAAATGTCTTCTATTTTCTTTGAAAATATAGAAATAGAGAGTAGATTTTTTGTAGCAAATGAAGGCTGCAATGATGCAGATGATACTGAAAGTATTTTCTCATCTATGGATTTTGAATATACAGTTGAAGATCATGTTGATTCTAATGTTTTAAGTATTCCTAATGAGAATAATGGTGTTGTAGATGGAAGTTTGCAATCAGTTGAAAAGCATTCTTGTATGGGTGATCAAGAGGATTTCAACTCTATTTGTAGTCCTAGTAATTCTACCTCCTTTCAAAAGTAGGAAGTGGAATTAATCCTCTTGAATGAAAAGTACCCTAATGAAGATGATGACAATGTTTTTGAAGGCTCGTAAGAACAAGAATATGATAGATATGAATTGAACATCTTGTTTGAAGAAGACATATGTGTAATCAGCAATACTGTAGTACACTTGGTTATAACAATCTTTTGAGCGTATGTAGCATTGATGAAAGCTTTCATGAGGAGATAAAGGATCCTGTAGATTTGAAGAATGTTGTTGAGAATGTCAGTTTATCAGTTGATCTCCCTCAACTCATGCTTGCCTTTGTCAGAGTAGTCATGTGTGAAATTTTCCACGAAGAAACAAATGATAATTTTCACTTTGACAGTGAGGAATGCAGCCTTGTTGATTGTTGCAGCAGTATGAACAAAGAGAAGGATATGCATGCAGGAGATGTATTGAATGAATCAATACAAGTAGTTGATAATGATGAACAAGGAATCCTTGTTTTGCTTGATGTTTTACCTTCTTCTATTCCTTTTACTACCTTTGAAGCCATTACTGAATGTTTGCATGAGGAAAGCATTTATATAGTTGTACATGAAAGTGAAAATGTAGAGATAAACATTGGTACAACTAATGACAAATTTCATGATGAGTTTGCACATGAGGAATGTGATTGTGTCTATCATATTGATGCATATAAGGACCTTTTTTCTGGATCTTCAATTCATATTTCCTCTCATGAGTAGTATGTTTTAGATTTTCATGTTGAAGCAGCAAGAGATGATGTTGATTTCGATACACCTTGCATCGGTGAATGTGTCTTTGACACTCACTATGATGAATTTGTTGCAAATGAAAGTTTTGATATACATGAACCTGTACTTGAAGCTTCCCTTCATGATAACATATTGAATGTTGATAATCTTGTCTTTGAACTTGAGGTGGAGAACATTGTTTGGGATGTTGGCATTTCTTTTGAATGCCATGATTTGAATGAAGATGAAGGTATTGTGGGTGTTGATAAACCTGGTTTTTAGAATCTTGAAACACACGACAATGTGTTTAGGTTGTGTTGTTGGGCTGAGGACAAGCTAACCAGTGATGTATTTCAGTTGGAGGAGACACAGATGCATGAGCAATCTTTTCTCAACACACAAGAGGATTGCATGTTGTTTTTCAGCTATGATATCTCCTCTAAGCATGATCATTATGAGAGGGTTAGTGA
Organism: Sequoia sempervirens; assembly: GCA_007258455.2. Taxonomy (NCBI): domain Eukaryota; kingdom Viridiplantae; phylum Streptophyta; class Pinopsida; order Cupressales; family Cupressaceae; genus Sequoia; species Sequoia sempervirens. The sequence continues at coordinate 84,640 of VDFB02321841.1, forward strand.
ATGTTGTCTTGATCACTATCCTCTCATGTTGCCACTTGATACAAAGGTAGAGAATGATGAAGGTGGTAGAAATGTGGCTTATTTGATTTGGTTGCCATGTGATGATAAAGACAAACAGAGAGAAAGTTTCCACTTGCACAATGGCAGCCTGATACTTGTGTTTGTAAGGGTGCAGTCACCTATGTTGTTGTGGTTTGACAAAGGCAAGCATGAGTTGAGGGAGATCAACTCTTTTTATATAATTGTGTTTGATAGAGGTAAACGCTGATTTCCACTATTCATTTGGTGACCTGGGGTCACCAGATGAAGTTGAAAAAGAAGGTTGAATAATGGAGCACTTTCAAAACACTTGATGGACTCAATGTTCGGTCTACTAACCAAAGATCTGGAATCTTGCTATGCCCACAGGGGGCATACATCCCCAGTCATAGCCATTGTTGGAGCTCTCAAATTTTGCAAATTTGAAGTGCCCATTTCAAAAAAAATTCCTTTTTGGAGGGTCATATTTATGAGCCTGTTGATTTCCAAGAAAAACCCATTTGCAGACCCACTCATGTGTCCTATGTGAGTGTGCATGTCAATTTTTAGCTTCCTATGATGATTTTTTTTAGGGTTTCAAAAAGCGAAGCTGGAGGGTTTTATCACTTTTCTGTTGTTTGCAAACATTCAATTTTGAAAAGTAGCCTCCCATTTGAGCTTGCATTTTGTAACTAGATGATTGTCAAGAGAAAATGATTGTTGCTTTGCATTCTCCATACCAAGATGAACTCACATGTTAAGTTTTAGAGTCTCATGATTTGATTTGCTATTTTTAATAGATCAAAACCAATGCAATTTCTTCAGTTTTGCATTTGCATTTTCAGAAACCTTTCAGAGAGGTCAACTTTGACCATCAATATCTTTTGATGGGAGATGATTCAAGATAATTCCTCTTGAACATGTTCTCACCATTCTAAAATTATCCACTATGTCCAGTGGTAGCTTGCCAGGAGTTGATTTGGTATTTTTCCAACAAGGTGATTTGGTCAGTTTTAATTGGTTTTGAACATCCACATTTGCAGAAAAGTTCAAGAGGGAAACTTTTCCAGTTAATAACTTTCACCTCGTGACTCATTCTTTTGAGTTGTCTATTGCACTCAATTCTTGAGACTAATGCTTACATTCTTGCAAGTTTTTATGTCTTCATGAGGTCATTTGCCCAATTTTTAAAGGTGATTCTAGAGCCCACCTAGCCAGTTTTCTCCATTTTTCCAATATGCCAAAAAACAAATTTTAATGGCAACCCAATTCATTTATCCAACTCCAAATGCATTCAAAAGCTACATCAAGTCAATTTGAGCATGAAAGTTGTTTAAAAATGAAAAAAAAATTAGTCGGGCCCACATGGGGCAGGATGCTGCACCATTGTGGAGTGCTTTGGAGGGAAATTTTGAAGTCATGGTTGTGAGAACAAAAATATAGTGGTGAATTGACAAATTAGAAATTTTTATTAGTGGTTCCATCTCCATGTTGGTCAATCATTGTCACAGGTTGAAGTGGAGATGAACTGTGTGAGAATGGTGCTCAATGAAGATGATTTTAAGCATACAATCATGGGGAAGCCTAAGTCAAAGTTCAGAATGCTTTTGTTTCATGGCACACTTATGAAAATGGTGTTTCATTTGAAGTATCATAAACAAAGTCACAACCCTATTTCGTCTTGCTAAGATCCTTTAAACAACAACATGTTGTGACAGTGGATGCTCTGTTTGGTATAATATGCAACAGGAGGTAGGATCCAGTGAAGCAAACCTACATTCAAGAGGCTCGAGTATGCCATGAGATGGAATATTGGTTGTGATCTTGTCATAATATTGGCAAAGACTGGGCATTCACTGTATGTTGACATTATGCTTTTGAAGTGCCCATTATGTTGTGGAAGTGGCTTGTTCACTGACTTGAAAGGGTCGGCCCCAACAATTAGTGGAGGAGCCGCCAACATAAACATCAAATGGATTATTGAAAGCACCTCAGAAACTTTGGAGCAAATGCAGTTGGCAATTGTATGGTCGAACTGCACAACCTTTGCCATTATCATCCCCGCCACCGTGCTCACTAAGAAGGACAACATACAAAATAGATTGTTGAAAATACTTTGAAACTTTAAAGAAAATACAACCCGCACCATGGAATTCCCTACTTGTTGTATACACACAAAATAGAAATTTGTTGAAGATGCTTTAGAAACTTTAAAGAAAATGCAAATAATAGGGGCGCGTTGATTTGAAGAAGGTGCCATAGAAGCTTTCAGGAAAATGTAGCTAGTTTGTGTAAAGTTGAGGCAACGCAACAAGGAATGGAGGAGTTTATGCACGCTTGGCATAGAGTATGCAAAATGCATTTATTGAAAATCCCTCAAAAACTTTCAAGCCAATAGTTAATTTGCTAAAAGGCTTGATCCTTAGATCAATGGAAAAGGTGATGTTTTAAAAGAGCGACCAACATGTCTGCAAAATGGATGGAGGAACAATGGAGGCCAAGGCTGCAGAGGAGTGAAAGAGAAAACAATGGACAAGTTAGGGAAAAATGTGGAGAAAGTATGTCGGAAAAAGAAACCAATGGTGGAGATTAAAGATGCAAAATGCAACACGATCTAGGTCATTCCCTGCCAGATTGCTCAAACAAGATGCTCACTCTTTAATTCCCGCAAAACAAAGGGTTGGCGCTATGTGGCATGTGGGTCCGATGTTGCATTTTGAAATACACGAGATGGCTTGAGTTTTAAAGGCTTTTGTTTGTTTTTTAAAAGAAAGGCAAAACATTTAAGAAGATAAATTTGCCCGATGATGTGAAGCTTGAATGTTTTAAGAGGTGGCCCTGAGGACAGGTGAAAAGGAAGGCATTTTAAATGTAAAGTATAAAGTGTATTCCCCACACGGAGTAAATATTGTCCAACATGATATTTAAATGGCTTTGTTTTAAAGCTAAATATTTTAAGTTTGAGCTGGAGATGAAATATTTCAAATGTGAAAAGGTAAAAACAAAGGGGATAAATTTATACACTGAGTAAAATATTCACTATCTTGAATATTTTATATTGTTGGGAGATAAATGTGGTGCACATGAATGTGCGCATGGGGGAATTTCTATCAATATTTTATTGGCAATGCATATGAAATGAAATGTGATTGAAAGCACATGTGCTAGGGAACATTTTAAAAGTAAAGATGAATTAAATGTGTCCCTTAGAACATTTAAAATGCAAAATTTTAAATGGTAAAGTGAAGTAAACAAAGGCAAGGGTAATTTTGTTAACCCAGTGATAAAATTTTAGAAGGCCTTCATTTCATTTAAAAGGAAAAATATTAAAGTGCATGAGGAGGATACTTTTATATAGTGCATAAAATGTCACTATATAGAATGTTTTATTTTGCTGAAAGAACCGTAGCCACAGTAAAACATAAAAGAGGTTTTCATGGGCAAACAAAGGAGATATTTTCACACAGTAGGTGAATGAAGTGGAATTTCTCACATGGAGAAGTTTTTTGTTGCTCAACAACTTGGTGCAAAGGCATATTTGAGAGGCAAAGTTTGTTGAGGAAAGAGAGAATAGAGAGGCTTTGCAATGTTGTTGATTGAACGATGGATGGAGCTGCCATGTGTCTTCAACAGATCAATTTTAGGGTTGCTTCTATTTTCTTTTATTCTCATTCTCTTCTCATTCTAAGGATTCTGGGGTTCCAATTTCTGAAAGCTCTACAAGGCAAGCAGAAGCTCTAGGTATATTGTAAAGCTAGGATGATTGTAGCTAAGTCATTAATCTCAAAGTGTGTGTTAGATTATGCTTTCATGTTTATTTTAGCTAATAATTGTCTCTTAAAATTTGAACTATAATGCTTTTGGATTCAATAATAAAATTATCTAAGTCTTTTTCATGCATTTGCTACATTTGAGTTATATTTTGTTGTTGCGCCTATTTTTGTGAATGGTGTAATTGCTTTAATGCAGCACAAGCTACATTTATTATTGCCTATTGTTCAGGGGATAGTATAATTGCTTCAACAAGTGTGACAGGAGTGTTGTGTTTCAGGTGGATTTATACTTAAGAAGAATTGTCAGATAAAGCTTCAGTGGTTTGGTTTTCATAATGTGATAACATTTGAAAAGATCTTCAAAACATGTTTAACACTATAGGATGAAGGGATGGTTATATGACTCCATAGCCCATTTCATGGCACTGGTCCATTATCATGCCTCTGTTGTTTTCAGTTGGGTCCCAATTCTTTAAATCATAAAACATTTTAATTTTTTGTTGTGAGTACTTGTATCTGCCATATTCTCCATGCTAGTTTCTGAAATTCACTCAAGGTCTTGCCAATATTGAGTGATATTTTATTTTTCTCAGCATAATTATGTGAGAGCATTATCTGTTAAGCAATATCCCATTAATTGTGTGTTTGAATCTTTAGATATTGCTAAAGGGTCACCCCCTAGGTCTTATAGAGCCTAAAGTGTAGGGGAAATGAGTGAACATTAATTCCATTTCCTGTCAGTTGGCCAAATCCCCCATTGAATCTTATCATTAGAAAGTGGCTAGTCTATAGGATTCAATTGGTTTGGTTTGATTTGGAGAACCAACACACCTACCTACCTTGACATGTTAGTGTATCAACTTGATTTGGTTCAATATCTTATGAAATCAACATATGCATTCGTAGACGCATACTACATTATTTTTAGTGTATCTTTGATGTTTTCAAAACTATTGACTCAAATCCAAGGGCTTCAAATAAGGATAATATCCTTGACTATCAAGATGCCAAATTTATTCAACAACACTACCAGTCTTTAGATACAAGTTTTAGATAGAAAGAAAAATATTTGTCTAAAATTATAGACATGTCTAGGTCATAATTCACTTCTATGGATTAAGATCAAATCAATGCATTCAAATATTGATTCCATAGCTTGAAATATAATTGGCCTACATTATCACATAGTTTCAAGATTTATAAATTATATTTTACTCATTTTTTTTCTTGAAATCCAATATCATATTCTAGGTATCAATATTTTATCACATGAATCTAAATATATATCTCCTACTCTCTCTTTTAAGGTGCACATTTATTTTTTGTGAATTTAATTCTAATTTTAAATCCAATCAAAGAGCACATTTTTACAACTTAATAATCTAGATTTCTATTGATTATTTTATAATTAATTAATTTTACCTAGGTCATTTATGTTCAAGGTTTGATCTACTCCCTTACACTAGAATAACGCCTCTTATATTTCACATTTAAATCTTTTTTTCTAAGAATAATAAGGATTAATTATAGAGAATTGTGAGCCATCAATAAAGATAAAGATTGAAAGGAAGTTACCTACTATTCCTACTTGAATGTAAGTAGAATACTTATGGAAAATAATGTGATGAAAATATGGTTTTAGGTGGTCTCATTCTTGAGGTGATTGAGCAAGGTTAGTGTAATAGAGAGTAAGAGAGCTTGAAAAATAGGAATGGTGAGATACAAGTAGTAGGTTTTATTTCACATAATTTATTTATGACTTCTTATTTTCTCCTATTCCTTGAAATCCCCAAGGGATTGGTAGATCTAAGTAGTATTTATTTTTAAAAATTCATTCAAAAATTCCTCCTTGATCCAATTCCTTGAATTCCAAAAGAGGGCTTGGTAGGTATAGAATGGTGTCTATCCAAGGAGTAGTTACTTTTTCAAATTTGTTGATAATTTCTTCATTTTTTTGACCATTTCTTGAGTTCCCCAAGAAGGCTTCATAAATAGGGAGTGGTTGATTGAAGTAGTTATTTTTAAACAAATCTCACAACTTCCACATTTTCTTCCATTCCTTGAGTTTCCCAAGAACATTTGGTAAATAGGGAGTGGTTGATTGAAGTAGTAGTTATTTTTTCAAAATTTCTCACAACTACCAACTTTACTCTCATTCCTTGATTTTCCCTCTCACCCTCATCTATTACTCTTTACACTTCTCGTTTATTTTTTGTGGTCTCAAAATTTTGGTTTCTTTATCTTTTCTTCTCTTAATTTGTTATTTTATCATCTTAAAATTAATTTCATATAGCCTTGTTAAATCTTAACAGGTCTATAAACACCATTAACTTTATAATTTATGTTTAATTGTATTTATACTATTATATTAAAATAGACTATTATTATGGACTAGTGTCCCCATAATAATAGAATCAATAGAAGGTAATGTATTCCACACTTTACTCCTCTAATTCCCCTTTCATTATTTGAAACCTTATTCTCTTTATTTTATATCCAAATTTGGCAATGACTTATCTTCAACTAGAAGTGACAATAGTTGCAACCAATACTCAACTTGTAGTTTCAAGAATGTGCTCATTATTGGGTAGAATCTCTATATTGTATGATTACTTAGAAGATATGTGATCCACTTCAATGGATGTTGCGCTTAGTCCACTGCTCATTTTTTTCCCAAATTATTAAGAGATTCATGACGCAATGGTGGAGAGGTACAACACCTTGTTAACTATCACAAGGAGGTGCTATTCATTAAAAAACATGCCCACAGAACCATGGGTGCATGTAAAATAGAGATAAGAAATTCTAAAAACCTTCATTGGAAGATGTTGTATAACCTCTTGCATCTCCAAATAAATAAATCCCAATACTGTTGACACAAAGCTCAAAAGACAAGGTCCTTATAGGAAGAGCAGGCCAAAGACATCATCAATTGTTGGACCCTCATATCAAATTCCAAAATTGGTATGGAAGGTGAAGAAATAAAGGACTAAGAAGATCACCTCAAAGATCATGCCCTAATTTTTAGATCTATTGTACTATGGACCAAGCTATGTGATTTACATGCTTGGATAATAGACTATTGGGAAGAAGGTATGGAGGAGGAAATCAACATATATCCATGTGGAAGGGGCTTCTTTATCCCTATATTTAATTCATTAAGAGATAAAGATATTACATTAAAGCTAGGCCCATGGGCACTCTAGGTTGACTATGTTTACATGAAACCATAGACATAAACCTTCAATCCCCATACTAATTCTTTCTCTTGTGCCTACCTATAGGTTTTACCATCCTACTTGCCTTTATATTTTTGAGAAATATCAAGCTTAAATGCTACCGGAAATGGATTTGGTAAACTACCATTGTGTCTCTAAGGATACCACTAGTTATGCTAGTACAACATTTGCTTGAATTTGCATGGAAATAGATCTTTCAAAGGGGCTTCTAGCTAAGATTGTTTGAAAAGTAGTCAATAAAAAATAGAGGCAACCAACTGATTATGAATGAATTATTTTTAGGTGTAGAAAATGTTACTCTATTGAACATCAAACCTACCTCTGTCAAAGAAGCTTATCAATGAGCATGGAGATATTTCTGCTTGAGCTACTCCCACTTGGTGGTCTAGATTAAAATCTCAACATTGTGTTATTACCCCAAGTGTCCCTTCAAAGGAGGATTCTTCCCAAGCTCATCCAAATACTATTTTTTTGTCTAAAGTTCCTCCTCCTGAGCAACATGACTTTACTAAGGATAGCATAGTTACCAATAATGGAATGACTTTGAAAAATTTAGAATTTTTAATGGAAAATACAAACAAAATGAAGGATGTAACATTACATGACACAAAAATCCTAAGGAGTGAAGTAAAGCAATCAAGAATCACCCTACCCTTCTGGGATGGGTTGGATATAAAAATAAAAAGGCTTTTATATAGAAGAAGAATAAGCATCAAATGATAACAAGATTAATCAAGTCTATTGACAACAAAATTTTTAGAAGGGGTAACCTATAACACCCCTATTTTTTTGAGTCAATGTCAAAAAAAATTATTTTATTTGTTCTTTTATTAAAGAGATTGGATCCCTAGTCCATAATTCACCTATAAAAGAAAAAGATTATTACTATATTAATTGTTGAAGGCGAGTCCATAATTTTTCTACTGCAATTTCTATTGTACATCACTTGATAAAATACTTTAATTGATTCATTTATATATAATTACAACTTCAAAAATTATATCATAAAATAATACATTTAAATTATTAAAAATCATGATTTTACTACTATTTTTATTACATTAAATAATTTTTTTAACTAATTTATTTGTATATACTTAAAATTGAATAAATAATTTCAAGTATTAATTATTATTCCTATATTCACTCATAAAAATATTATAAATAATATGCTTGCACAATGAAGGGAAATTAAGTCAAGTTAATTATTGCATTAATTCATGAAAGAAAACTAGGTCAAGCTAAGACATGATGAAAGAAAAATAAGTGAAAAAATTTAAGAAATTTATCACATTGAGTGATAAAAGAAAATTAAGTCAAAGTCAACTTTATGTACATCAAGATATATACCATATCAATGTAGATATCTTAAATATATCTATCTTAAAAACATCAATCTTGAATTATCATTTTATTAAGAGTTATTTTATTTCACTTTAAAATTATTTTAGAATTATTTTATTTTATTTGCATTATTTAGTTTACTTTTGTTTATTTAAGATTTATTTTGTTTATTATAGAATTATTTTATTTAATTTTGTTTACTTAAGAGTTATTTTATTTTATTTATTTAGAAATTAATTTACTTTACAACTATTTAAAATTATTGTATTTTTTACATTGTTTACTTTATTTTTATTTGAAGGACTTTTTTTTTAAAGAAAGGTAAACGCCTTAGATGATGTTATGAACTGGTCAAATCACAAATGGGGGACTTCATCCCCAGTATAAACACTTGACAATTACACCAGAATGAGGTTTGAATCTTGGTGACAAGAACAACAACACCATATTTAAACCATCACACTATGCCAATACTGACATTTGAAAGACTATTTTATTTTTGTATGTAAATTTTTATTTTAGTTTTGAGAAAACCACTATTCTTTATTTAATTTTAGTTTTGAAAAAATCACTATTCATTATTTAATTTTATAGCTATATATATTTTTTAAGTATATGTCAACTCTATTTAAGCTTTTATGTACAAATATCCACATGAAACTTTTTAATATTATAATAAAATAAAGCATTGGCTATCCAAACATTACGATACACATATAACCATATTTATCAATTAATTAAAAATTAAAAAACACCTTAAAATAAATAGCCCTTTAATGTCTTCTTTAAACTTAGAATTGACATCAAACTTCCATTATAAAAGAAGTTTCATTTTTCTTCTAATTCTTTATGATTCCATGTTATGGAACTCTTAAACTTATTCCCATAAACGATACCCTCACACACGCCATTGTTGACGAAGTAAGCATCTTGTAGTGAAATAAATCATATTTATTTTGGACGACTGCGGGCCAAAAGATTAATTGAAGGAAGAGCAGACCTTACGAATCTGGCCATCACTCCCAGTTTTAACTCCAACATTACTCAATTTCACCATGGCCTTTGCAAAAGCCAAATCAAATCTGATGCCGAGCAACCCTCTGACGGTGCCCGCATACTTTTGAACAACGCTTTTGGTGGAGGCGTCGCCCCACAGTCGCTGATCAGACTCAAGCACCGCATTGCCATCCCTCACATTCTTAAAGAAGCTCTCATCGAAGTTCAGCTGGCTGCCCTTGTCGAGAGCCACGCGCTTCGAACCATCGCCGCCCGCGGGGCATAGTGACTGCAGCTGAGACAGATACGACGTGCTGATTGTGGGGTCGGCGTCCCCTTTCGTCGTAAAGTTGTAGAGTCTGTAACTGAAAAACTGGCAATCGGTTTGCCCGATAGTATGGGCTCCTACAAGAGTTACAAGATCTTCAGTTGTAAGGCCTTTGTCGGCAAATTTCTGTTTCTGGACGCTTACTGAATCTGCAGGCGTTGGGAGATTGGCAGCGTCTGAGGAAGATGAAATTAAGCCATCTCTTCTACCAGTCGGTACATCCCACGTTGGTCCCTTGCTCTACATTGCATTGTAACCCCATATTAGAATTGTTAAACAGAAAGGAGAAGAGTTGTCTTATAATAGGAAAAAATCATGAGATTTCAGAAAGATTTATTCTTAACGTAGAAGAGTTGGTACATGTGTTGGCTGTTCATAATAGAATCACCAGTTTTTTAAAGCTCCTGCAAATTTATCAGTATCTCTTTTTCTATATAAACTGACAAAAACATCACATAAATTCATACATTGGAGTTAGGAAAATTTATCGCCAACAATTTATCGTCATGACATATTCATCACATATACAATTCTTTGCTAACAATTCATTGTCATGGTATATTCACCACGTATACATTTTTCAATATTTAAATGATCAAGAGCACCTAAAAAAGAAAAATATAAATAGTCAAGTGAACGCATACCAGCATTATATTTGTTTATAAAGACACTACATGTTTAATATAATTATATTTGAAAAAGAAAACAAACAATTCAAATGAGAGGGTGAACAAGAATACCAGCACGACGGCATCTCGAGCAGCAAGGGTAAGAATGTCAGCACAGGAGACCACTCCTGGGCACACAGCTTCTACTTGTGTTTTCGCATCCTCCACAATCTCAAACCCACGTAAACCCAGATTAGTGAGCGAGTTTTTCTCAGCAGAAGGACCAGTGATCAATATGGACGCATCACACCCCTGCATTACAATGTCCAATTCTTAATAACATTCCTATCAAACCTTTCGTTTATGATGTGAAAAGCCATTGATTTCTTACTTGAACAAAACAGTCATGGAAGAAAAGCCTTAGCAGGCCCGCTGCAATTGTTTGATCTGCATTAAAATATGTCTTGACGGTGGACTTAACGATGGATTCAGCCTTGGGACAAGTGGAAGAGTAGAACCCAACTTTGGTTCCCTGAGCTCCTACCAATACAAAAATACCCAAAGATAGGGCCAGTAATTGCAGTAATGCCTTACAAGCTATGTCCATTGCCATGGCTTCTCAGCTTCGATAGAAGGTTACAAGTTCAAGACTTAACAAAAACTTGTTTGATGTGTGATATTTCACAGTGCGAGACAAGCTTTATATAGCTTTTCTTTAGCTCAAGAGTCAATCTTGGCTGCTGGCCCATTAGCAAAAATGCATGGATTTTCTTTGTGACATGACAAATCTGCCTGTTTAGCACTGTCCCCTTTGACTTCACATCATTTTCAGAGTTACGCGTTTTGCTTCTGTCTCCCATTGTATTCCTCACTGGCTTTATTCATTTCTTTGACAGTCTAAATGTGAATAAAATCTCTAAAGGTGTGAAAGCAAGAAAAAAGAAAGAATATTTTTATGCTTGCAGGGCCCTCTTCTGTAGCAAATAGTTTGTTTTCTTTGAGAGAAGAGACGTCACTCCTGAGTGGGTTTCATGGTGGATGCCTACATTGCAGAGGGAGCAGAATTAGGTGGTAAGAATGGAATCCTTACAAGTCAAGGGATTCTAGATAGTGGGGTCCAAAGTTTGAATGGGGTTGCATTTTCCATATTTTCCACGCTTCACCTCTAATGGGGATACATATAAACGCAAATCCCAACATTGTTTTTTATCTCTTTTGTTCTTTTCTTTCTTTAGAAAGTTTTTCCCCCTTAAATTAGAGTACTAATATCTTTGGAGGTTCATGTATCATATTCTCTTTTTTTCAGGAGTAGCTCAGTGCAGCAAAAGACCTTTTGCTCGGCTCTTCTAAGGTCATGCCCATGTTTAGAGTAACTATATATAGTTTTCTACCCAAATCTTCAGCCTACATGTTAGGCATTAGGTGCATTAATGCCTCTAATATAGTAGGGGATTTCAGTTAGTCGATTAATATAGTAATTAATTTAAATAAAAGAGTCAAAGTTTAGATTAGGGATTAGATAAAAATTAAAATTGATAAAGGAGAGGTGATTAGTTTTATGTGTATTAATAGTTAATTTGTTGTAGTGCAGATTTTGTGATCTAATTTAAATTTTTATTATTAAATATGAGATACTAGAGTTGGGTTTATTTTATAGTAGGTTTAGAACTGCACATGTGACCTTGATCTAAAAAATTGTGGCCCTAAACCTCATTTTGAAACCTTGAACTATTTACTATGACTCTTTAGAATCATGTTCACCTTTTTTATCTAAAAAGGGTGATGCTCAAAAGTGCCAATAGATAGCTTACTCTCAAGAAGGGAGTATTTGTTTCTTGTCTTATTGATAGTATAGCCCCATTAAATTGATTCAAAAGTGTTTGAAAAGTTCAAAGGCATGCAAAGTAGAAAGCAATTGCCTAGCTATATGTTCAAGTATGAATGTAGATGTTGATGTTATTCTATTAGATGTGAATAATTCTTTGTAAGTTCTCTTGGATATAAGTGTTTGATGATCTAGTTTATAAACTATGACTTTTTTCTTTTTATAAAGCACCCCAACATGTAAATTTGAATTCTTTTCTCTTGATTTGATATGTAATCTCTAGGTTGGACTGAATTGAGTTAGAACGTAATTAATTTTAATTCTGAAAAATGGAAGTCAAGGTCACAGGTCTAGTCATGAACTAGGTTTAGGGCCACATTATGAGATTGATCTAGGATAAGGAACCAAATTTAAGGGGAAATGATATAGATCCTTGGGGGATGGGGGGTTAGGTTCAACTCAATTTCAAGACAAATATGTCATTTGGGCACAATATTTTTGCACTAGGAATAGAGGGTGGTCAAATCAAGTCCAAAACAAGTAATAAAAATGCTAGTGATACTCTTTTACCTCTACATTTTACCCCCACTTTGAATCACATGTGAACTACCATGAATTATGCATGTCAAAGTAAACAAGTTGCCAATATGATTGTAAATGACAACCACATGTAAAAATGATACAAATACGTACAACAATTTACTGCTTGATGTGATATTAACATTGTCTTCAAAACTACACACACAAATTCCACCAATAGCATATGATAAAAATATAAAATAAACATAAAAAATAACTTGGCAATGTCAATAATCAATGTGTAAACATAAAAAATAAGGGCATGTAGGATGGGTGAAAGCACAATGATGTCCACTTTTCAACCCTATTGAGTCACAAAAATTAACATTTTTCAACATTCAACATATTCTATCAATTATACCAAATAAATTGACAAGAATCTAAAGATAATGTAAACTAGTGATTTGATTTATTTTATCTATAAATTTAATTTAAATATTTTTAAATTTTTGAATAAATTAATTCTATCATTTTTGGTTAATTTTTATCAATTTATTATTATTATTTTGTTATTTTATAGTAAGTGACATAAATTACCATTACACATATTTTTTGTTATAAATAAAATCTTTAACTCCAATATCAAGTGCACAAATATTTTTTCATAATTATTTATAAATGGTACAGAGGGATCATCACTAGCTAGGACCCCATTTGTGAGGCTTTAATTACTTGACCCCCATAACTTTCAGCCACTTAAGTGGCCCTTATTCATGCAATGGTTGAAGATGGAGATTCAAAATTGTCACCAATATCCATGTCATTTAACAACATATCTAATCTACACCCTTATAGGATTTAGTAAATTATTATTGAATATTTTATTTATTGTTAATTTTTAATTGGTACTAACAAAAATTTAGACCTACATTTCACTATAACATGTTTCTCTTTTCCTATTTATTGAAATTAAAGTTTCATTTTTGTTGAAATGAGGACATTGATATAGAGTGTAATGTAACTTTTTTAAATTATTTAAAAATGACCTGGATTTTTATTTTTGTTAGCATAACAATTAGTTCATTATTACATTATAAGGTACTGAGTGATGTTAGGTGATGGTTAGAAATAGGTGTCCAAATTTTTCCCCTCTTTGAAATGATATCATGAAATAACATCATTTCAAGTTTTTCTTTGGAGGTCTTGAGCTCCTTTTACTTATTATTAGTTCTTTTTGAAGAAGATATTTTTCCATTGGCTTTTCTCCTTTAATCCTAGTTTTTTAGATTCTTTTTTCACTTCTTATGTTTCTCCCTAAATATCACTTAAGAGGGATGTTTGTGTGAAACATGTTATTCACTATCTAGTTTATGTTTACCTATTAGACCTTATCACGCTATACTTGAGCTCACTTAGATTTTTTCTATTTTTTTCTTACCTCATAAAGACTTTACATATGTCTTCGCACTTGTCCCAAGTGTTCTAATTGTGTCACTTCTTGGAGGTTAGTTAGTAATTTTTTCATAGTTTCCTTATTTTTCCTTGTCTTATATATACAAAGAGTTCATTGTAAGCTTTATATTTACTTTATAATATTTTTTGGCATTATTATGTGTATGTTCATTTGTGGAAGATTTTGTCTTTCGCATTTATGTTATTGTTTCTGTAAAAAGAATGAGTCTGCCAAACATACAAAAATTTAGTTGGATATAACTTAGCATGAGATATATGTAAAATTTGTATGATAATCCTCATGTGAAGATTTGGAAATAGATTTTTGATATGCTAATGCCTTGGTATGTAAATCCAAATTGATTACTTTAAAAATTTTATTGTCATCTCTTTAAATTTGATCTTTATATTATTAATTATTACAAATCTTAGAGAAAAAATAAATTATGTTTAAAATATACATCCTAAATGGGTCAACTAACTCATATCCTGGACATTATGTGTGATAAATTTGGGGATGAATTGGATGTTACAAATAAATGCATAAAAGGAATTTACGAAACATGTGAAAGTTTAGCATTTTTTTTATTTAAAGATGAAGGCACTAACATGACCAAGATGGTCATTTGAAAGAGATACAAGTGCATCTAGTTTGAAACTAAATATGGTAAAGGATCCAAAAGACTAGATAATGTTGATGATGAACTACACATTGGAACATTATGAAAAAAAATCCAAATATGATAGTTCCATCTATACAACATAGTCATTTTTGGAAAGAAAAATAGTATAATACATTGAAGGATACTTTTGCTCCTAAAATAATCTTATTACTTGTTACCTTTGCAAAGAATTACTTATTTTCTCATCTAAAGGGAATTTAGACAAAATACTATAATATAGGATAGGTGAGTATCAGGTTACATGTGTGTTATATGTATAGATGCACTTAGATGGTTGTGAGAGTAATTATCTCCAATGCTCCATCAAGAAATAGTATCACTTTTATATCAAAAATGATAAAGAGCATGGCACACATCTCATGTAATTTACTTTCAATTATTTGATATTTATCATGGTAGAATTGATGTAAGTGGTCCAAGACTATATTATTTGGTTAGATAGTTGTGGGCCCCTAAATTCAAATCATCATGGTCTTTTCTTATACATTGTCAATTAGATCTTTTACATAAGCCTCATATTTGGAGTTTTTTTTAGAGTGATAATGGGAAGGATGGCCATCACTATATAGGGACTTACTTAAAAATGCACTTAGAAAACACCAAATTGATTATGGAGGAGATTATGTAAATGATGTATATGTTATTATTTAATGGTTTAATAAGAATTTCACTTGTGACACTCATTAAATTCAATGAGGAACGCACCTCCATAAAGACTCTTTTGGAAGATTACAAGTACACAAGAGAGATATATTTATATTATATTAAAATTAAATTTGTATGATAGAAAGTGTTTTCAGCATTTATATCAAAAGTTAATTGATTGATTTTTATGTAGGGTTGAATCAAAGAATGACACATGGTTGTAAAGGGAAAGATAAGACTAAGTCAATCCATTCTATGATGACTAAAAATAATTGAAATTGGATGCTTTGTATGAGGGACTACTCATGTTATTGTTATGAATGCATGTCGAGGTCATATTAAAGATGCATGAACCAAACTTATGGCTCTATAGGTGAATGGATAATAGCACCTCTCATTGTGAATGATAAATATGGACAAAAGGAAGATAAAAAAATGTGAAGATATTCCTATAATTTTAATTTATTGTGACCACATGTTGATATTGATTAGAAAAAATTTAAGAATTGTTAAAATTGATGTTGAGAATTTAGGTATGTGTAAAGGTGTATATATATCTTATAGTTTGTTCTCTTTGTGCATGTTTTGTCATGGGATGTTCTTACATCATTATAGAAGCTAGAAATATAAATAATATGATTTAGCATATCGTGTTGCTAGATGAGATAATGAAGATAATAAAACTAGAATAAATTGAGGGTATAGAGTTTCCCATATGATCATTTATCTTATAGGGTACATATTTGAGACAAGCAAAAATTATTCATAGGATCAATTATCTTGCAAGGTACATATTTGAGACATGGAGAAATTATATATATTTTATTGATTATGAACCTATAATAAGGCATATCATTATATCAACCTTATAGTTGCTACCAATATGTTGGTCATAGTGTGCCACATGTACATGGTCATCATAATTGAAAATTAGATAAAGAAGATCATGAAAAAAAATGGATATAATTAATTAGAGATCTAATCCAATTGATACGGTTTAAATCATATTTTGACAATATTTTTGGTACTTATTTAATATACTTTATAATATTTCAAATTTTTACAAGTATTTTAATGTACTTATTTATATCTTTGATGACCATGCATCTAGAAAATCTAGTTTAATGACTTGATATGTATCTCTAGTGTGATGAAAATTGATGATGTACTTGATTGAACCCAACTTTATTTATCTTCTTTTGATGTGGTTAATAAATTTTCATTATGTATTGATTTGGTTTATGATGCATATTCTTTTCATATATAATGATGTCTATAGAAGCACAAATTAAAAAATTACAAGAAGCATGAAATTGTGATTGCAAGTCCCTCTAAATCCTATTATGTCCCCTTAATCCCCTTAAATCCCCTTAATACATCCACTTAATTTCTAAACAAAAAGATTGTATATAAGACCTTAATTTCTAAATTAATTAAAAGTTGATATAAATTTCATTTATAAATTTAATTAATAAAATTCAAAATTAATTATTCATTAATATAACTATCAATTGACTTATCTATAAATTGATGTTGTGTGATAAAAGACTCCATAAAGTATGATTGAATGCAATATATATTAATACATAGCAAGCAAAGTTTGAGTAATACATGACATGACACATCATTAAAACAACAGATTGTGACATGTTACTAATGCAACAATGAGACCGTTTGTTAAATATCAATAGATGGCAATCACAATGGAAAAATTACCCACCTATGGAAAATTTTGTTTGGTTGGTGAGGATAGACCTAATCAATGAATACTAAAAGAATAACCAATGCAACTAGCCTTCTTTATTCTCTACTAGCACAATCATTTGAAAAGAATTGGAAAGTCTTTCTTGGTTAGAGAACATGAGAAAGCAGGTGGACACAAAGAAGGTGGTCCAGGAGATTATCAATGGTGGCAACACCAATGCTACCAAAGTAGTCAAAGGATTTGCAGAATACATTCTCAATGAAACATCAAACCTAACGCTCAGAATATGGGTAGTGAAAGAGATGGATTGGAAGCCATGTGTAGGCATAGAATTGGAAAGTCTTTCTTGGTGAAAGAACATGGATTCAGCTATAGAATGCAGCTAGACACAAAGAAGGTGGTCCAGGAGATTATTAATGTTGGCAAGACCAATGCTACCAGAGTAGTCAAAGGATTTGCAGAATACATTCTCAATGAAATATCAAACCTAACACTCATAATTTGGGTAGTGAAAGAGATAGATGGGGAGGCATGTGTGAGGCCATGGCTTCTCTCTTACTACACTTAGCCCAGAAAAAATGTGTTTGATGTACCACAGGAACTCCATTGTCAACCATAGCTGGGGCTTTCATGCTCCATGAACCAAGAAAATGAATTTCATTATTTCTATTTGGATCACTCCCACACAGTAATTTATGACCAGTATAAGTATGATGGAATTAGATAAATCTATGAATGTGAATATTTCTGAGGAAGAATGCGTTGAAACCAAGAATTTATGTGACTATTCATTGACGATGGAAAAAAATGCATAAAAATGTTGGTGGGAAAGCATTGAGGACCTATTGGGCGGGGGCCCTAGCTCGGTTGGCTAAGTAATTCCGTTGCGGCTTTGCTGGTCACGAGTTCTAGTCTCCCCCGTCCCGTGGTACCGGAGGGTGTGTTGTGCCAGCGCCGCCGGTCACGTTAAAAAGTTTACCAGGCATACTGCAGTTTATAGGGGGTTGTGCTACCCGATTCCTGCAGTCTAAAAATAAAGCATTGAGGACCTGCGTAATTTTCTGCTAATTAAACAGAGATGGATAAAAAAAATGATGGATTGGATGAATGAGATGTGATCAGGATTCTACACTTGCACTAATTTTATATCTTTTGGGTGTTTATTTTATAATAAAA
Source organism: Sequoia sempervirens (assembly GCA_007258455.2). NCBI lineage: Eukaryota > Viridiplantae > Streptophyta > Pinopsida > Cupressales > Cupressaceae > Sequoia > Sequoia sempervirens. Next base: position 102,951 of record VDFB02321841.1, read on the forward strand.
AAATTGATAAAATTTATATATTTGATATCAATTGATATAAATTTATATTAATCAATTAATATAAATAAATTGATATAAAAAAAAAATTATATAAATTATATGGATTGATATAATAATTTATTTGGCTCTGTGAAAATTCATCTAGCAATTCACCGTCAACAATTCACCGGAAGAAAATTCACCACCAGCAATTCACCGCACGGAAAATTCACCGCCACCGAAAATTCATCACATTAACATTTTTAATATATATTTTCAAGGCTTGAATTTTTTTTCAAAAGAATAATTTTCACCACATTAATAAGAGAAATGCACACAAACCTCCATTATTCTTTTGCAAAAAAAATTTAAAGTCTTGAAAATATATATTAAAAATGTTAAATGCAATCCAGTGAATTGTTGGTGGTGAATTTTCCATGGGGTGAATTTGTCGTGGGAGTGAATTTTCCTCATTTGCCTGATACCAATTCTTTATATGGATTTATATAAATTTATATTAAAATTGATCAACTAATATGAAATTGTATCAATTGACATGAGTTTATATGAATTAATATAAATTTATATGAATTGGTTGTTAATTGATATAAAATATATATTTATATAAATTTATGTATGTTGATAGCAATTCATTTATTAATTGATATAAATTGATATATCAATTTTTTACATCAATTTATATCATTGGTCAATATACACAAATTGAATATATCTATTTATTTATATCAAATGATATTAATTGATATCAAATTACATATCAATTAGTTTAAATATCAATTTTCTACGGAATTATATTTGTTTCATCATGACTCATTTTTCTATAACATGTGTTTCTTCTTTACAACCATTACAATTTATAAACTTTAACTATAAATTAAAATTTAATTATTCAATATAAATTTAAATATTCTAATTATCAATTTCAATAAGAAATTGAAATAAAAAGATTGCATATATACATAAATATTTTTAAATTTATAATTAATTAAATATTGATATTTTTTCTTATAAACCTAGGTAAAACACCTAGGAGCCACACACAAAAAAAGTTTTATTTCAATTAAGATAACAAGGAGCTCATCATATCTATTCTTAAAACAATATTTATCATTCCTACTATATCAAGCAAAGACCAACACTTGATAACCACCCCCAAAACTGGAGGAATCCCCTTGAATCATTTAGAGATCTATTCCATAGAAAACTACCACATATTACTCTCTAATTATTATGTATTATATTACCAATGTCTAGTCGAAGAAATTGGGGCATGCACAAAGATGCCACCCATATACTATTATTTAGATAATACACACATAGAGATGACCAAAAACCACAAAATATGAGGAAGGGAAAATTACCATTGTCCCTGAAAATATAATTTTAAAAAATTGGACAAGCCATCATATAAGCTTTAGATTCTTAAACTTCAATCTTTTGTTTAGTGAAATAAGGGTTGGAAGTAAATTATGTCTCCAAACCAAGAAGATACAATTGACATACATCCTTTGTCAATAGAACCAAAGATGTCATAAATCTCACTGCAATCTGAAGGTAGAATCCAAGAGCTCCTTATGACACCAACTTGTAACCATTGCAAAAACCATCCATCTTCTAATCAAAGATTATTCATGGCTCACTACACACTATAACAACAACAACTTAGAACCAATTAAACTTGAAACAAAGAAGATAGAGCACATTATGTAACTACATAAAGCTCTCACTAAAATTTATACCAAGTTATACATGGCATCATGACCAATATCATTGCCAACACTCTACTGAAAGTGGACAAAGCTTGTCATGCACCATAAACCACTGCTGTAGATTCGAATGAACAACTATATCAAGTACTCCAATAACCATCTCTCACTACAATATGCATACCATTGTAATAATGGTGACCAAGAATATGGCCTAGCAAATAGAACTCACATCAGACAATTTTCCAAGATTTGCACGCATGCAACATCTAGAAGGAAAAATAAATATTCAGTGCTCCAATCTCAAATAACTGAAAAAAGATTCAACCTTGGACATTAGTATCATGAAAAATAGAGATATTTAGGTATAACATGTGGCTTTCCAAGACTCAAACACCAAAATAAATTTTAGATTTAATTTTTCAAACAAACTCACATAGGAGTAACCACAAATCAATAAGAATCCTCCAAGCAACCATGTAAACATGTAACTGTCTTCATCCAGAACACCATGAATATAGTCTTACCACAGATCTACATACCATATAATTTATTTAACATCTAAAACATGGAAAACCATCTCTATAAATTTGAAATCCATATAACCATCCAAAAATTCACATTAAATATGCCATCTGAATAATGGAATAAGCACATATCTATAAGTTCCCACAGTTGAAAACAAGATTAAACTGCAACCCAAGAGGAAAACCAAGTTGTCTAGGAGCTTGTAACATATGAAACACATCAGCTCCACAACTCACAAAGAGGTTAGTCACTTATCTTCTATTGCTTTCATGTAACCAAGGACTAAAACCATTAACCCAACATAAGCACTCCATTATGTACTTTAAGTCAAGAGTGTTCCTCCATGTAACTAGGATGTCTCTACCCATCCAACATGAACACCTTCTCACTGCACATGACCACAAGGTAAAGGAACAAAACCACCAAACAAGATGATACAACCATATTTTCAAACAAGAGCTCCAATTTATCAAAACATAACCAACTCCATAAAGATCCATAACCACGAGCTTTCAATGCCCAACATAGATCACATTGACAATATTCATGAATTCCAATCTCACAAATCTACAAAAAAAAAAAAGTTAACTCAAGAACAAACATTGCTGCCCCAAAAGCCTTCCAACAGCCTCCAATTCCTTCTAACAAATTCCCAAAAACTTTCTAGACTAAGAAATCAAAAAAGGAGGAATACCCAGAACCTAGTTAACCTTCAGCTTTGATACCAAATGATGAGAAATAAATAGGTTCAATATCGATTGTTGGGAAATTCAATCTCTATCCAAATATGACTTCAATGGATGAGATACAAGGCTTGGACTACATCAACATGAAAATCTAAGAATTATATGCAAATTTGAAAATTAAGTTGCCTTAATATGGAAATACCATGATTAGATCCATATTCTTTATGATGCCAAAAAAACAACCAACTTAACATGCTTATAAACACTACCTTAAATGTGAACTTATAACAAAAATAAATAAAGAATATCATCAGAATAAGATAGCAACAAAGAGGCACAAATCAGCAACACAAGATCATCACATAACATAGGATTTGCGTGGAGAAACCCTTGTGGTAAAAAACTCCACTAAGAAAAGAGGCCTAGTATGGATTATCAACAAATAAATGAGATTACTATGCAACCACTTTCATTATCCTATTTGCCTCCACCATGGAAACACTTGTGTACCTCTGAAAAAGCTCCTTATTGTTGAAAATGGAGGTAATTATGTAGCTTAAAACTTGTAAACCTATGTGATTGTAGATTTAATTAAGAGTTCTTTGTCACAATTCTTTGTGTATGATTATCTGTTTAGATCAATTTTACCACTTGTAGAAAGAGATAGAAGATTGTAGAAGAATGAAACAATAATATAGAAGTGACACAACATATACGTGGAGAAACCCTTTTGGGAAAAAACTCCACCATAATCAATAGTGCTTGCATTATTTAACCTTAGAACAAGATTACAATAATACTGTATCAATCCTTGATTGATATGCTTCCTTTGCCTTCAACAATGCTTCTTCACAACTTGCACAAAACTCTCATACACTTTCTGCAGCACAAGTTATCCATGCATTCCATGTGACCAAGCATGCATCCACACATCCCATGCCATGCTTTAAACCCTCGCACATGTACAAGCTCAACCTGCTAACCTGCTTCAAACTCTGATGCAATTGCTACAATAAATAGACAATTAATGAGCATGTAAACTCATAAGAGTTATCAAATACAAGAGCATAAAGCTCCTCTCAAAAATCTACGCCTAGATTGTGCAAGTAGAGTTCCACATTGTAACATGAAGTCAAAACCAAAGTCTCTTCAATTTAGGCACCCCAAACTAAACACTTAACTGATCATTGGTCAAGAAAGTATCTTGCAAGCATCACCTCAAAGTTGGTGCCCAAGAATGGGCCCACTTAACTGAGCCTTGTAAATATCTTCTCATGCAAAAGTTGTTAACTCAAAGATGCCAACTTGGGTGCCCAAGGCGGGTCCAAGTCAATCTTAGTTAACTGAAACATATCTCTCCACCAATTCATGCAAACATTATGCATAATTGATCATCCCCACTTAACTAAAAGTAACCACCTATTATTTGTCATGAAACTCAAGTCATTATTCATGCAACTCAAGTCAACTGAAGTCAACTAGCATTCAACTGAAACTAACTACATGCAATTGAAGATAACTAAACCATAATTGAACTAAATTGAACTAAACTGATATTGAACTGAACTGAACTCCACTCATGTAAATATCAATCCCTAACTTGTAGGATCTTTACATGCATTACTGAAGTGTTATCAATCCTCCAAATAGTTAACTTAAGCAAGGTGGGTTCCACCTTCCATGTGGGCACCCTATGTGCTCCTATTTTTTAGGAGCTCTTCTTGGGCATCCCCACATGTTCCTATCATTTAGGAATAATTACAAATGTCAATTTACATGTTCATTTCATTCGAATTTAATCTCTTTCTAATCCTAGTGTTGGGGGTGATCCTAAATAGTGGTTTACAATTTTTGGCCAAACTGGACACTGAAATATTTTTTTCTAACTAAATCTTCACTTTCGAGCACCTATAGCTGCTAAACTGTGAGGAATTTGAAGATGATTTAAACTAGTGATTTGTGACATTTTGTATATATATTTTAAATATATTTTTTTCAAAAATTTTGGAATCAGATTGCACTTCTTTTTCCATCTCCTTCCAAAAGTAGTTTTTTCAATAAACAACATTTTTAAGGAGTGATGCTCACCATCTAACGCATAAATTTTTTTCCATGAGGATAAATTCCATTTTTTCAAATTTAGATTTGTAACTACGATATCTAGTGCTTCCAATTGGTTTGATAGTGTTTTATTGAATATATTTTTCCTTAATCAAGTTTACAAGTCAAACCAATTACAAATTATAGGCGGACCGTATAGCATAACTTTTTTTTGTATGTATCGAATTTTTTTTGTTGGATCAAGGACTTCAATATTTGGTGCACTCATATTTTCAAAAAAATTGATAATCTACTATTTTTCCACATGTGTATAATAGAGAGCTTGATTTTCATGAAAACCTATGTTTAATAAAACTAAAAAAACAAATACATAATAAAACCAAAACATATTAAAATTATATTTGTTGGATAGCTCATTCCAAGGAATACCATCATCCAGTTGAGTCTATGAAGTCTCCTCCAAGCGCAAAATTCTGGACTTTTTTGGTGCTAGAGGGTGAGAAGGTGGGAAAAGGGGGGTTTGAGCAAACCAGGGTTCATTCGAACCCCCTTTCAAAAAATGTTTTCTTTATGTTTTTTGGCGGGAATGGTGGGACCTTGCATTTAATTGGTTTGCTCGAACTAGGGTTTATTCGAACCCTTTTTTGGTTCACTCGAACCAAATGGTTCATTCGAACCCCAAAAACCATTTTTTTTGCATGGGGTCATTTTTTGCAACTTTTCCTTCCTCACTCAAATTGTAAACCACTTTTATGGGTTTACCCTTAGGGAACACTTTCCAAGGAATTAGGAGATATATGGAATATGTTTAGGATTGCAATTAAATGGCATCATATTCCCAACATTCTCCCACTTGACATTATACATTGCAATTATTCTAAACAAGGAATCATTATTATAAATCAAGTAGAGGACTCAAGGACAATGGCCTTCCTACACCAAGAGAACTTATCTGCAACATTGATCAAAGTGTCAACTTTCTCAATCAATAATTTTTCTGAGTCTTTGTAACCAAACTATCATAGGTAGAACTTCATGCTATCAACATAACAACCCAAATTTGCAAACAAGTCCCTGTATATCCACCATCCTACAAAATAAGACTTCAAGGTAATAACACACATAGACATGTGATAAAAAAACCTCTGAAGTAACTCACTATAGTAAAGTGTAACTAGTCCAAGAGAGGTGCTCCTCTCATACATAACACATATACCTTATGGAACTCCCACTGCACAGGTAATGTCAAATCTGAAAACAAGATCACAACATTAACAAGTCCTCCTATAGCACTTCACATAGAGGATGTGGCTAACTCCTCTATCATAGTGTCAAAGAAGCATATAATGATATGCAAAATACATATCTCATAACACAAGAACTTTCAAGAAGAAGACAATATTCCCACAAAGAGAGAACATGCAAATCAAACCATGTTCTTATACCACACTAACATGTGCCAAATTGTGTAAAGTAAAATCTCTTTCAACACTCCCAAACTAAAAGGATATCAACATCTAACCATTCAACTTATAATGAAACATGGCAGAACTTAGATGTAAACCTCTCACAGAAAGTAGATCAAACTTAGCCAAACATTCCCACAATAAAAGGGAATATGCCAAAAGCCACTATCTCCCGTACCTCTCCTACCCAAATCCTCAAAACTAACTCAAGTTCAAGATTGCAAGGAGAACAATGAAAATACATAAAATCATGCATCTACTTCTCAATAATCCCTCAGAACTCGATTTTCAAGACTAATGCATAAGAGAAGAGAAGATACATATAAATAATGCATCTAATAATTAGGTGGGCAACACCTCTTAGATCATTTACCTACCTAGTAGACCAAGAGTGGGATACAAGATTGTCCTGTGCATACAACACCAAGTAATATAGGCTTTCAATAAAGACAACCTTCTCATTAGGTCTATGATGGACTCACATCCATTTCTAGGTGTAGGCTCCTCTATCTTTACTGTTGAAAAACTTTTATAACAAGTAACCATTCCAACACATATCTCTTAGCATAAGAAATATCCAGCCTAAGCCAAGTCTCTCTAGTATCCACGAGCACCCACAAATCAATCCATACCAACTTCAAATGCAACCTGCATAATCATGAAGCTCCAAGCAAATGATTAATACTCAAAACCAAAAAGTACATCCTCTCCAAAGGAAGAATAATAAAACCTTTACCAAAGACTCTAAGGGTCCTCCATGAAACAAGATGTTAAAACCTCTTCAAATTACATGAAGATAACCATATCCTACCAAAGCTCCCACTGAACTATGATACTGAGCTATGCATGGAAACAAGATGAACATCAAACCATCACTATCAAAAACTCCCACTAAAGCATGTATCCAAGCTATCCATGACATCTTGATAACCATCTCCTTAATGTAGATCATCCATGGCCTCAACACAATCAAAGAATCTGTTGTTAACGACACAACTCCCAAAAGGTCAAGAAAACCATAATCTCTAAACCAAGAAGATAAAACACACTTCTTTTAAAAATATGTAATAACACATTAATAAAAGTTCCCACTACAGCCAAAAAACCTTCAAACTTTTAAGAGAAAGGTGTCCCAAATTCTACCCAACCATTAGCTCTAATACCAAATGTTGAAAATAGAGGTAATTGTGTAGCTTAAAACTTGTAAACCTGTGTGACTATATATTTAATTAAGTGTTCTTTGTCACATCTTTATGTATGATTATCTGTTTAGATCAATTTTACCAATTGTAGAAAGAGACAGAAGATTGTAGAAGAATGAGACAAGAAGATAGAAGTGACACAACATATACGTGGAGAAACCCTTTTGAGAAAAAACTCCACCAGAATCAATAGTGCTTGTATTATTTAACCTTAGAAAAAAATTACAATAATACTGTATCAATCCTTGATTGATATGCTTCCTTTTCCTTCAACAATCCTTCTTCACAACCTGCACAAAACTCTCATACACTTTTTGAAGCACAAGTTATCCATACATTCCATGTGACCAAGCATGAATCCACACATCCCATGCCATGCTTTAAACCCTCACACATGTACAAGTTCAACCTACTAACCTGCTTCAAACTCTGATGCAATTGCTACAATAAATAGACAATTAATGAGCATGTAAACTCATAAGAGTTATCAAATACAAGAGCATAAAGCTCCTCTCAAAAATCTACTCCTAGATTGTGCAAGTGGAGTTCCACACTGTAACATGAAGTCAAAACCAAAGTATCTTCAATTTAGGCACCCCAAACTAAACACTTAACTGATCATTGGTCAAGAAAATATCTTGCAAACATCACCTCAAAGTTGGCGCCCAAGAATAGGCCCACTTAACTGAGCCTTGTAAATATCTTCTCATGCAAAAGTTGTTAACTCAAAGATGCCAACTTGGGCACCCAAGGCGGGTCTAAGTCAATCTTAGTTTACTGAAACATATCTCTCCACCAATTCATGCAAACATTATGCATAATCAATCATCCCCACTTAACTGAAAGTAACCACCTGTTATTTGTCATGCAACTCAAGTCATTAGTCATGCAACTCAAGTCAACTGAATTCAACTAGAATTCAACTAAAACTAACTACATGCAATTAAAGATAACTGAACCATAACTGAACTAAACTAAACTAAACTAAACTCATATTGAACTAAACTGAACTCCACTCATGTAAATATCAATCCCTAACTTGTAGGATCTTTACATGCATTGCTGAAGTATTATCAATCCTCCAAATAGTTAACTTAAGCAAGGTGGGTTCCACCTTCCATGTGGGGGCCCCATGTGCTCCTATTTTGTAGGAGCTCTTCTTGGGCATCCCCACATGTTCCTATCATTTAGGAATAATTACAAATGTCAATTTACATGTTCATTTCATTCAAATTTAATCTCTTTCTAATCCTAGTGTTGTGGAACACTTTCCAAGAACTTAGGAGATATATGAAATATGTTTAGGATTGCAATTAAATTGCATCCTACTCCCAACACTTATGCCTCCATTTGTCCTTGCTCTTACAGAGTTACACTACATTCAACTATTCCTACTTTACTCTACATCCAAGAGGCTGAATTTATACACTTGTGAAGGCATCTAATGCACCAAACAAGGCACCCAAAGATTACCCTTCATTCCAAATAACCCAACCCTTGGAAATCCTCCACGAAATATGAAAGGACACTGATTTAAGCTCCAATACTCTCCCTCCCACTTGGGCGCCCAACCATGAGAGATAAACATTACATTAAATGTAGTAAATGATGGAAAACCAAGTGACACATGTTGCCTATATCCAATAATCCACTTAGAGAATCCCAATAGTCACTTATTTATCATTTCCTTTATCTTTTATTATCCCATTCTAGGTGTCCACATGTGGGGAAAACAATATTAAATATTTATGTCCACAACCCACCTTTATCTTTGCTAGTGGACCCATCACCCCTTATGAGTATATTACAAACAACGGTGAGAATTAATATTACAAAATATTTTCCCAATACACCCTAGGTGCTTAGAGACACTTTCTAACAATGTTGGAATCATGACATAGGATTTACAAGGTGGATGACACCTAATCCTAACAAGTCTGAGTGTAAGTTCATACACACTTAAGTGGGGGCTAAATGTAGTGTAGAAAATTGTATACCTTAACAATTTCACATTATGTTTTGGCACCCTAATTTATTGGACTTAATTAAGCTTCTAATATTCCAAATTATGCATTCCAAAGCCTAATTTTTACTATTTTCTAAAGGAGGACAAGCATTGAACAAATAAATCCAATCATTAAATTATCCCTAACTTTGAGTGTCTTATAAATTTGGGCTAGGACCCATTCGCCCATGGGCGACTGGATCCCCCATTTTAGCCAACACCCAAATTCAAATATGTTGTTGGCAGTATTTTAACATCTAAAATTCAAATATGAAGTGTCAACTTTTGGAATCTAATTTTCAAGAAATTGGATAAACACCTATAAATACCTAGTTATTTTACCATATGAAATTTAACCAACATGATCTAGCATTCAAAGAGAAAAAACTATTATTAAGAGCAAGTCAAGAGCAGCATATTAGAGCATTATTACACTAATTCAAGATCCAACATCATGTCAAATTTTATGTGTGTTCATGTTGTTATTATTTTGTGAAGGCTAACATCTTTTTGTAGGTCTCCAAACATTCAAACAAATATATCAAGCAAGATCCAAATCCTTGAAGAGATGTGAATGGCTTTAGTCCTTCAAGGAAACCATTGAAGGGTGGTGAGTTGCGACATTTTGTTCATTCATCATTTCCTTCCTTTCCATTATCGGTTTATCATTGACATTGCCATTATGGAAGTGGGAACACTTGCATGGGGTTTTATTGAGGCAAGCCCCTATATGGCACACCATCTTCCCTCTTTGTGAATGTGCAAGTTGTAGGTTTGGAGAGGATTGAAGAGATCTTAAGGGAAAATTCTCCATTATTGCATTTGTTTTCATCAACCTTGTCAAGACATGGAACCTCACCTATAGAGTTTATTGATGATATTTCAACAAGTTTACAAACAAGAATCAGGAGCTCAGATCTAGCATCGGGGGACTGCAGAAACATTTTTAGGACCCCCCATCAAAGACCCATTCACCCTTGGGTGACTAAGTCCCTCTTGGAATGTTGAATCCAACTTTTGGTGGCAAGTACATATCATCATACATCTTTCAGATCCACTTGCAAATCACTATTTCAATCTGTTTACTTTCAAGAAATTACATTTAGCATATTAGGTCATATAGTCTAACTAGGGAAATCAATCAAAATCATTTTCAATTCATTCCTAAGACTCAAAAGGATGAGATCCAGGTTTGATTGACTCACCTTGGAGGTTGAAAGTCAATCTATGCACCTTGTTGATTTGAATCCTAATGAAATTATAGAAATGATGGAATATTTACCTTAGGTCTTGGATACTCAACTTAGGGTATCCACATTTTTATGTTTCACATTTTTTAACAATGTTTAATTTTAGTAAATCAAATTTTCTAATGTTTATTATAGGGTATTTCTAATATAGAAATAATTAATAATAAGTTATAAAAATAATATCAAAGAATCAACTTAACCCACTTGATTTATATCAATTGTTGAGGTTACAACATTGTTGCCCCTATGCCAAATAATAAACTGTTATAAAGTAGTTTCAAATAATTGATCATAAAAACTGATAAACATGATATTAAAATATAAAATTTAATGGATTTTTCAATTACTAATCTCTACAAAACATATTAAAAGTTTGTATTAACCCAAATCACCAATTGCAATTTATTAAGAAAACATTGACATCCTTTTTTCCATAATAATAATCTGTCATAAAACAATCATACATATTTGATCACACAAAATCATAGATAAAGAATTAGAAGATAAAATTTAAAGGGTTTCTTTGAAACATAGATTGTTATAACATATTCAAGAATCAAATCAACCCAATAAACTAATCAAAATTTTTAATTAAAACATTATTATCCTCTAGTTTAAAAACTAAAAACAAATTGACAAACAAATTTGGGAGTAGCCAAGAGAGTTGTAATATGTTTCTTTCATCGTCTTCTTCTTGTTAACTTGAAACATAAATTTTACAAAATGTTTTCACTTGCAAACAAAAATCAAATTGAGGAAATTGAGGTATAACATTTCTTATGAATAACAATCTTCAAAAAGCAAATGGAAAATAGTTGAGGAGACTCAAATTTAACGTATCAGAAGTTAAGAAAAATGGCGCAAGGTGGTGAAGGGGAGCAAAAAGTTGTAGAGGTAAAAAGGAGATGATGGAGAGATATGGAAGAGGGAAGTCGTCCAAGAAAGAAGGTGAAAGAGGATGGCAAGTTGGAGCAAGCAGGTCACACCCCACAATGGGTGTTTGAAAATGGAACTTGGGTGGATAAATGTCACCTGCATTTTTGTAAGATGGAAATTCCTAAAATGCAAGACCGCAACCAGAGAAGAAGACTCCAAGGTGAAGGTGGAAGGAGGGTTCCTAAACAAGAATGGAATGCAGTAGATCATCAAAAGAATGAGAAAAATTAGAGTGCGCAAAACTCAAGGTGTAGGTGGTTCTGGGAAAAAGGATGCCATGGAAATCCGTTGGACTCTAATTGGTGTTACAAGGGCAGTGGCACTTGGAAGTACACCAACAAAGTCTAGAAAGTGAAAGGCTCAAGAAACCCTAAGTCGGAGAGAGAAGGAAAAATGAGCCAACAAACTAGAGAAGAATTTGAATTTGGGAGAAGAATGAACCCAAGAGATCAGGAACTATACAGAAGGAAAGCAAATAGGAGGAAATTCCAAAATAAAGGGAAAGGAATGAATGCGGGAGAGAGTGTCCGGCCGCGGGGAAGTAAGCTATATTCAATGCCTTCAGAAGCGATTGAATCAAGAGTGACCAGACTAATGGACAAAGCTCTGTTTTCCAAATGAAGCGGCCCAAGGTGCCCTAGGGAGGAGATCAAGGCTTGGTGGCGAACCAGTTTCAAGGATCGGGTAAGCATCCACCAATTATCAAATTATTTATTTCTCATAGAATGTATAGATCAACAATTAAAGTAGGAAATAGTAGATGGGAAACCCTTATTTTTGAATGGTCATAGTTTCCACTGCCTAAACTGGAGATCAAACTTCGATCCCTAGAATTACACAATCAAACAAATCCCTACTTGGATCAAATTGGTGGATCTGCCCTCAGAATTTTGGAATATGGAGGTCATTAGGAGATGCCCTAGGAGTATGCCTAGGGGTAGATGAGGACTTCATAAATGGAAAAGATGGTGCAGAAGCCAGTATCCTAGTAGTAATAGATGAGGGGGTTGGCATCCACAAGCACTTAGAAATTCTGACAAAGTATGGAAGTTGGAAACAGGAAATAGAGGTGTGGGAAGGAACTGAGCCTAAAAAGTGCCTCTTTCGAGAATCATTCCAGGAAGGTACCTCAAACAGGGGAAAAGGGATCAGTGAAAGCGAGAAGGATCTAGAAGAAGCAGGGGATAAAATATCCCAAGGAGATGCAACTCGATCCCCAGAAGACTAAACCCAGAGAGGATGTACAGAATCTAAGAGGAAGAAGTTTGAAGGAGAAATCCAAAATAGTAGAGAGGCATCCCACCCAATGAAGGAACAGTCGGTGGTTGTGGCCTCCTAGGCAAAAAAATATCTCAACATTCTTCTGGGAGAAGCAAAGGAACTTCAGAAGGACATCAACACACAACTTAGGGAAGTTTCCAAAGAAATAAATAGTGCAAAGAGGGGATCCCAGGAAGCAAGAGAAGAGGTAGTGAAGGGGAAGCAAAGTAACAGAAAATACAATGAAGAAGAATTCCAGGAGGAAAAAGGAAACTACTCACTGTCTGAGGAAGAGGTGAGAGACCAATTCACAGAAGGAGAAGAAGAAGACTTAGAGGAGGCTGAGGAGGGAGATTTGATTGAAGAAAGGATGCTTGAGAAGTCCAAATAAAAAATAAGCAAACCAAACATAAAATAGAAAACCAAAAGGGGTCAAAAAACAAACAAATCTAAGTTGGTAATTGCAGGTAATGCTACAAGGCAGAGGAAACTGAGAACTAGGGAGGATGTCCTCCTTCCCAGGTCTGAATGAGGATAATAGCATGGAATATCAGGGGCATTAATGTCCCTGACAAATGGTGCATGGTCAAGCGCCAAATTGACCAATCGAAAGTGGACATAGTTCTAATCTAGGAGTCTAAATGGAGTAAAGAGGAGGGAAAGAAGAGATTGAGCAACTGGAGATAATGGAAAGGCTAATTCAAGGAGGCTATAGGAGCGTCTGGTGGCCTGGGAGTAATATGGAATCCTCTAACAATAGATGGGAAAGTGGAAAAAGAAGATAACAATTGGTAGATGATAAAGTTCAAGGGACTAAGGAGACACAAAATCTTCTTCATCATCAATGTATGTGACACAATAGCCATTGTGGAAAAAAGACAAGTGTGGAATAAAATCTCAAGTGAACTAGAAAATTGGAAAAGTGAGAGAGGGATAGTAGTAGGGGATTTTAATGCAACCTTGAATAATGAGGAGAAGCAAGGGGGGTTGGGAAGAACAACAACCATTCAGAGAGATTTCCAAGAATTTGTAGACAAAAATCAACTAAAGGACCTGCAAACCAAAAATGGAACTTTCACATGGTAAAACAAAAGGAAGGGCTTCACCAACATAGCTAAAAGACTAGATAGATTTTTTCTCTGGGGGGACTGGGGGGAGAGGAAACAACCACATAGGAGGCCCACATCCTACCTTACACAGGGTCAGACCATTTCCCTGTTTTGCTTTCCTTTAGGCAGGATGACCCCCCTAAAGGAAGTCCATTCAAGTTTGAAAATATGTGGTTAAAAGATGAACATTTTCCAAAGCTAATAGAGGGGTGGTGGAATGAGATTAGGTTTGGAGATAAATCGTAGCTATACAAGATAAGCAAGAAGTTAGGATACATCAAGAATAAACTCAAAGACTAGAACAAGTCTCGTTTCAATAATATTTTCTAGGAGAAAGAAATAATAGAGCAAGAGATCAGAGCCCTGAATGAGCATATAATAGAAAATGGAATGGATGCAGCTAATTTTGAGAATGAGGAATGTCTGAAAGAAGAACTGGCAAAAATACTGAAGAGGGAAGAATGCTTCTAGTGACAAAAATCAAGAGAAACTTGCTTGAAAGGAGATAGGAACACCAAATACTTTCACAAAAAAACAATCTCCAACTAAAGTAAGAACATGATTGTAGAAATCAAGAAGGTTAACAAGGAAGTAACACAATCTATTGAAGAAGTGAACAAGGAGGTAGTCAAATTCTTTGAGGATATTCTGAACAGAGAGAGCTAGGAGAACAGAGCAACAAGGGAAAGACTATTGAACTCAATCCCTACAATCATAAAGGAAGAGTACAATAGGCGGCTATATCATAAGGTTTCTTTGGAAGAAGTCAAGGAAGCATTTTTCCAGATGAATCCAGACAAGGCCCCAGGGCCTGACGGATTCCCAACTGGTTTCTTCCAAAAATTTTGGGACATAGTTAGGAGAGATCTATGGGCGGCAGTGGAAGAATCAAGGAGAAAAATGACAATGTTGGGGGTAGTAAATCATACATTTCTGGCCCTAATCCCCAAGAAAAAAGACCCTCAAATGATGAGTGATTTCGGACCAATTGCATTATGCAATACAGTGTATAAGGTGGTCACCAAAATAATAGAAAAAAGACTCAAGGAAGTTCTAAATGGGCTCATATCAAAAGAAACTAGTGGATTTTCACCAGGAAGGTCGATAGCAGAAGGAATAATCATTGCTCATGAAACTATACACTCAGCCATGAAGAATAAAGAAGCTTGTATGGTGTTGAAACTGGACATTCTTAAAGCTTATGACATGATAGACAGATAATTTCTCTTGGAAGTTTTGGGGAAATTTGGATTTGAAGAAAATTGGATAAAAAGTTGTATCTCAACAGCCAAATTTTTTGTACTAGTGAATGGGTCCCCACATGGATTCTTTCCTTCTGCAAGGGGGCTAAGACAAGGTGACCCCCTCTCCCCCTTCCCATTCATAATCATGGCAGAGGTACTGGGGGGGATACAAAAGCTAAGAAGGGAAGGAAGATGGGTGGGAGTTCATGTGGAAAATGGTATGGAACCCACTACACATCAACAATTTGCAGATGACACCATTCTGATGGGGGAGGCTAGTAGAAGAGAAGCAAGGGTGATTAAGAAATTTCTAGAGGATTACTGTAGTGCATCAGGACATAGTATTAACTAGGGAAAGTCAGAGGTCTTTTTCCTCAACACTCAACCAAGTCTACAAAAGGATCTAGCCAAAATCTTGAATCTAAAAGTGGCAACACTACCAGGATGTTTCTTGGGGATGCCCCTATTTGGAGGGATAAACAAAAATTGTTATTGGGAGAACTTGGTAAACAATTGCAAGAACAAATCAAGAACTTGGGTTTCCCTCAGCAGGAAGATTATTAATGGTGAAATCAGTATTGTCAGCCATACCAGTGTTTTCAATGTCATGTTTAAAGCTACTTAAAGCAGTGGAAGAATCCCTAAATCAAATCTTTAGGAAATTCTTTTGGAGTGGAATAGGGGAACAAAACAAATTCCCTCTATTGGCTTGGGACAAGGTGTGCAAACCCAAAGAGGCTGGTGGGGCTGGGATCAAAAAACTATCGCTAGTGAATCAAGCCATGGGGGCTAAATTGGTATGGGACATTCATACAAAAAGTGAGCAGAAGTGAGTTAGAATTATGAGAAGAAAGTATCTAGATTCGGATGAACCATCTAGAATCCTTACCATAATTAACTCACTGAGAGGCTCTGCAATTTGGAACTTCATTTTGGAAATGCAAAGACATTATATCTAAGCATGTAACTTGGAAGATTAGAGATGGAAATAGTGCATCCTTTTGGAATGATTCATGGTGTGGGAAACCCCCCATCAGCAACTCCCAGGGATTGGAATAAATTAAGGAAGAAACAACAAGACTATGGGGGAATAAGGTTTCCAACTATGGTAGGATAACTAACAACCAGGGGACCCCCTATTGGGGTTGGAATGATCCGAAAACCCTCAATGTGCCACAAGCATAGAAAGAGGCATTAATAAAAATTCTCAAAGGTAGACATTTTGTCCCATCCAATGACAAGGGCATAATCAGATGGTGTGGGCCTTCCACAAGCTCATACAAAGTGAAGTTTGGATATAAGATTAAAGAGTTGTCCATGGAAAGACAAGACTGGTCATGCAAGTTGATATGGGGGAAAAAATGCCTTCCTAAAGTAGGAGTCTTTACATGGATGACAATTCAAAAAAGAATACTCACAGAGGATAGATTAGCAACCTTTGGTGTTCAAGGGTCGAGAAGGTGTTCAATGTGCAAAGAGAATGAAGAATCTACAGATCATCTTCTTTTGACATGCCCTTATGTAAATGATTGTTGGGGTAGGGTCAAAGAAAAATTAAATCTGCAATGCCCCATGCCAACAGACCTAGTGTCCTGGTTCAAAATGTGGCACCAAGGAGGTAACAAATTAGTATTCAGTGGAATATGGCAAATTACCCCATCCATTGTAATATGGAAAATTTGGAAGGAACATAATAGAAGGATCTTCCAAGGGAAGGATATGAACAAAGACAAGCTTTGGGAAAAAATTGAGAGGGACATAGTAGAACTGATCAATGAAGATGCTCGGTGCAAAGCAGGCAAGCAGAAAAAGTTCACAAACTAGGATGATAGCCTAATGAAAAAATTTGATGGCCTGAAGCCACCACTACTTAGTGGAAACAACATGTTGTAGTCACCAAAGATAAAGAGAGCAGAAGTAGTATGGAAGGTATCGGAAGAAGGTTGGACAAAAATAAATTTTGATGGACCTACCCATGGGAGCCCAAGACCAGGAGGTGTTGGTTGTATTGCAAGGGATGTTCATGACAAGACTTTAGCAGAAAAATCCATTTCACTAGGAGTATGCAAAAAAAATGAAGCAAAATTTAGAGCAACAACCATCAGATTACATTAGGATTAGAATTGGGTGTGAAGCGGATACACTTGGAAGGGGACTCTCTCATTACAATCAACACAATTCATAGAGGTAACACTCTAAATTGGAAACTAAACCACTTGTTGTAGAGCATCAAACAACTGGCAAGCAAATACGATGCCTTTCAAATAAGCCATATATATCGGGAAGGTAATGAGAAGGCGGATGAGCTGACAAAAAAGGCGTCAGAAAGTAACGCGTAGGCGGAGGTTGGGATAAAGTCAAAGATGGAGAAGAGGGCATCAAAAATACTGAAACAACCGGTGGTTGAAGAAGCACTTAATAAAATGAGGACAAAATCTAAGTGGATTGGATTGACAAGACATGATCCATCAATAGAAGGCGAGGAGCAAGGCAGGCAAGCAAGTCCCAAGGTAAAGGAAATGACCGGTGGTTAGCCCAATATCACACATTTAATCTATTTCATATCAACAACAAGGTGGTGGTGAGCAAACGCATTTCAAAGGGAATGACCCCTGAAAAGCTCATTATGAGAAAGTAATGCCATCGTTGTTAAAAGGCCAAGGTTGGTGCTAGCTCAAACAAAATGTTATAGCGCCATTCTTAGAAGTAAAGAGAGAATAAAAAGAGCAATGTAAAATGGTTAAATTTTGAGCATCAAAGAGGTGGTGTGAGTGGTTGTAGCAGTTCTAATGGAGACCCCACTATACCTAAACACAGAGAAGCAAAAACAATCCTTCGTAGGCAAAATTACAGACAAAATATTGCAGGGGTTGCTAGCTTCTTCCCACCCATTGGTCCTCTGGGTGACCAAGAAAGTTCTTGGCATAGAATTCTTGAGGGCCTACCATAGATTCAGCTCAAACTCAAGAATCTCGACCATGTTCTTGGTCGTGCTTCTTCACATGGGTGTATCCAAGGAGAATGGGAAGAAACTCATGTAGATGGTTTTCATCCATACCTGGTTGGGAGACATTGACATGGCCTTGGACAATGTGGATGAAAACAAGAAAATCCCAATGCCCTAGAATTATTACATGACTTGTATGAATGGAAGGGAAATCATGAAGTTCCCTCTTATTCGAACCATTGAACTAGACACTACTGAATTTGACACCATTTTCTGACAGTCGTTTGACAAATATTTGTTAGACAAGCGACGAAATGGTAAAAAAAAATTCGTCGTTGTTTTTTCATCGAAAGGCTGATGACAAATTAAATGTCAAAATAACGGCGAAGAATCATCAGTCGTTGGCATCGTGAAATGGCTCGGACTTTCATCAGCATATCAACGAACAATTTGTGTATCCACCGACGAAACAACAGCAGATGTTCGTCGCCATTTCAATGAAATGGGCAAGGAGTAGCGTCGAAACAACACCAAAATTTCGTTGAAAGTACGACGAAATAGGCAAGTAGTAGCGTCGAAACAACACCTAGAGTTCATCGAATGTGCAATGAAAATAGTAAGAAGTAGCGTCAGAAGAACACCAAAAGTTCATCGAAAGTGTGACAAAATGGGCAAGGAGTAAAGTGGAAACTATGCCAAAAGTTCATCAAAATTGTGACGAAATGGGAAAGGAGTTATGATGAAAATTTCGTCGCAGCTATAGAAACTTCGTCGAACCTTTCTGTTGATTCATCAATGGTATTCGTCGAAATTGTGACGAAGCATCAATTTTTTAAAAAAAAAAAATTCGTGGAAATGTACCATTGCAGAGATTGATGATTGATCATACATACAGACTGCATATTGGTTTGATGCTTCAAACGATGCATTTCTTATATTGAAAAGTGCATTACCTTATTGAGCTTCTCTTTGTTTTGAGAATAGTGTAATATTTTCTACTTAACAGGGCCAACCACGTACGGTGGAAGCTCATTTGGCCTCTCCCCCCCCCCTCACATCACTCTCAATTCCCCCCAATCACCATTCAATCATATAACATTCATTCATCCATTAATAACATATAACATTCATTCATCCATTAATAACATATAGCATTCATTCATTAACATATAATATTCATTCTTTTAGTTTTTACATATTATCAAAAATATGGTTGTCATGATATCATTACAATCACTTTTTTTTTGTTTCTTTTTTAAAGCTACATAAAGCTGAAGTGGAGTATCATTTTCTAAATCAATATTTGTCCCCCCTTTAGTTGTTCTTCCCTTTGCTCGTGATCTTAATGTACGCCTAGTCGTCTGCTCATGACGTGGATGTTGCTACAAGGGGGGATCTGCTGCAATAAGAAAGAAATGTTAAACTGATATGTTTTATTATTATTGTTACAAGTGTTTCATTAATTAAAAGAACATTAGAGTGGTTCTCTTTACCTGATGGGTCCACATCATGTTCCTGAACTTTTGTTATAGACTCATGCTCAACATGTTGAACACCCTCTAAATC
Organism: Sequoia sempervirens; assembly: GCA_007258455.2. NCBI lineage: Eukaryota > Viridiplantae > Streptophyta > Pinopsida > Cupressales > Cupressaceae > Sequoia > Sequoia sempervirens. The sequence continues at coordinate 122,917 of VDFB02321841.1, forward strand.
TTGATCTACAGTTGAAACATGAAAGGTTACATTAATTAATAC
>VDFB02321841.1:123058-232780 GCA_007258455.2 Sequoia sempervirens
ACACTCAAATCATTTCTGCTCCTGCAGAACTGACCCTTTGTTCTATTAAACGTAAGTTGCTGTGGTATAGACAAATCAAAGATCTTTTGGCTCATTCAATTTTACAGTGTTTGAGAATAATTCCAAATTTTACTTCTGCAATTACAGGATCTTGAGATGGTTTCGCTGGAGTTTTCAGAATTGTAGTTCAAATTCCTGGTTCTGCCCTTCAATCCTTTTGTTGTGCTTCACAAGAAATTGTAATCTATACATGCAAATCTCTTCCAAGACTATCGAATGTTGATCCCTCCAGTTGTTTCAGATGTTGAGGGAAGCTGGCTGCTGCTGTAGAGTGGGACACATTTATTATCTTACTTTCTGATGATACTCTCACGCTTTATAGTTTTTATCTTGTGAGTGGAGTTTTCTCTACAAAACTCAGATAAAGGTTTGGTTCAGAGTGGCACTTTTACATACAGTTTACTGACAGCTCAAGGGAATTTGTTTAATACCACAGAAGTCATGTGATGTCTCTCATTAGCTATTCGAGGGGATTGCTTAATGTCATATAAGTACCTGAATAGTAGCACTAGCTATTCAATCTAGTTGGTGCCAAAAGAATGTGCTCCCGTATTCATTAACTTATTGATCAGAGAGCTTGAATAGGAATAGATGTGCTACATGAATCTTCCAAGATAATGTCGCCATCTTTGCTTCGATTTTCTTTTTGTAACCTTTCGCCTACAACAAAAGCATTTACATGTTTATTGATCTCAATCCAACTGTATCCGGGTGTCTTTCTCACACCCCTGTCATTCATCATTTGCCGCACCCTTTCAATCTCACTCAACCTGCCCGCTGCAGCGTAGATGTTCATAAGAAGCACATAAGGTGCTGCATTTTGAGGCTCCAATTCAAACATTTGTCCTGCAACATATTCTCCTAAATCCACATTATTGTGTACCCTACAAGCACCCATCAAACAATTCCAGATAGCGCCATTGGGGTTTACTGGCATTTTGTAGATGAAATCAATTGCTTCATCCAGATGGCCAGCACGCCCAAGAAGGTCAACCATGCATCTATAGTGTTCCATTGTAGGGCTGATATTATAATACGCCCTCATGCAATCGAAACATTTATAGCCCTCACTCACTAAACCTGCATGGCTGCATGCAGATAAAATACTAAGAAAGGTGATATGATCTGGTGTCATACCAGAAAATTTCATTTGCTCAAAGAGTTCAAGGGCCTTCTTGCCATAACCATGCATCGCAAACCCTGTAATCATAGATGTCCAGGAAACTGGATCTCTTAGATGCATTCTTTCAAATATTTCACTTGCCTTATGAATGTCACCACATTTTGCATACATATTTATCAAGGCATCACCCACAAGAACATCTGAGTGAAATCCACTTCTTATTACTTTTTCATGGATTTCCAACCCATGTCCTAGAGCTGCCAATTTTGCACAGGCAGGTAGCACAGTGGTAAAGGTTTCTGAGTTTGGCCTTACACCAGCTAAATGCATTTGCTGAAAAAGCTTCAAGGCCTCATCGTCATAACCATTCTGTCCTAATCCTGCAATCATTGCGTTCCATGAGATAGTGTCCCGTAAAGTCATTTCCTCGAAGAGCTTGCGGGCCTCATCGAGATTTCTATTTTGTGCATATCCTGCAATCATCGTTGTCCACGAGACTACGCTTCTTTCAGGCATTTCGTTGAAGAGTTTCACAGCTTCCTCAACAAACCCATCCTGCATAAACCCTGCAATCATTGCATTCCAAGATATCACATCTCGTCGGGGTATTTGGTTAAACAGCTTTAGGGCCTCCTCAAGAAATCCATGATGTGCAAATCCTGTAATCATCGTATTCCATGAGATCACATCTCTTTGATGCATTTGAGCAAACACATTCTTCGCCTTCTCTATGCTACCACATTTTACATACATATCCATCAATGCATTGGCCACAGAGACATAAGACTGGAATCCACGTCTCAATATCTCTTCATGGAATTGCATACCGAGCTTGAGAGATCCCATGTTGGCAATTGCCGGAAGAACACTAGCAAAGGTGAGCTCATTAGGCTTGCAGCCTGTTTCTCTCATTTTCCAAAACAATACCAATGCTTCTTCAGCAAACCCTTGCTTTGTATAAGCCAAAACCATCACAGTCCATGAAACAACATCTCGTTGGGGTATTTTGTCAAACAATTCTCGCGCCTTTCGTATGATTCCACATTTCCCATACATATCTATAAGAGCATTAGCTACAGAGATATGAAACTCATATCCGTTCCTGATGATCTCTTCATGGATTTCCACACCTTCTTCTAACAATCCCAGGCGTGCACACGCCGAAATCACGCCTGAAAATGCATACTGACTAGGCTGGAAGCCTGACTGCTTCATTTGCCGAAACAGACTCAACGCTTCCTCGCAAGATTCTCCCTTTGCATAAGAAGCAATCATGATAGTCCAAGATATGGCATCTCGCAGATACATATTGTCAAACACTTGGCGTGCATCTACCATATATCCACATTTTCCATACAAATCTACAAGGGCATTGCACACTGAAACATGGCACTCAAACCCACTTTTAATTACATGTCCATGGATCTCCATACCTTGTTGAAGAGATGTACATGCAGAAATAACGCCGGAAAATGTAAAGTGACTGGGCTGAAGGCCTGTTGTTTGCATTTGCTGGAAGAGTGCCAGTGCTTTGCGAGGAAAACCTTGCGCTGCATAACCTGAAATCATGACACTCCACGAGCATTCGTCTCGCTCAGGAGTTCGATCGAAGACTTTGCGAGCGTCCTCCACATCCCCGCATTTCACATACATATTGCCTACCACGTTATGTAAAACTGTATTTACTGCAAATCCCATCACATTAATGCGAGCGTGAATTAATTTACCCCCTGCTATGTCTTTCTTCTTAATGCAAGTCTGCAAGAAATGAATGTAGTCTACAATGTTAAGTTCACAGGCACAAATGTGTGGTGCATTTGTAGTAGCCCTTTGATGCTGTAAGTGAAACAATGGCATAAGTTTGCACTTACCCTGTCCAACAAGCTTTAACATCCTTGGAGATTTTTCCCATAAATAAGCATTACCCATCTTGTTTGGTAATTTTTTTTGGATATGCGAAGAAAAGATAAACATATGCATTCTGATATTGCTGGTAGCATTTGCGCGAAGTTGATATCAGTAATATGCCTCGGTATCCTTGGAATCTGCTTCCAGGTTTCCACTTCATGATGTGCGAGAAATCAATTGTTCACTGTTTCAATTGTAAAATTTGAGCATCACAGAGTATTATCTAGAACTCAGAACCCAAAACTTGTGAACTCAGATTAAATGCAGGTCAATTTAAGACCACAGCAATTGAACAAATCAGAGCTTTTGTATGCAATAGCGAGAGAAAGGCGTTCATAAAAAAGGGCTGGGAGCCAGCTACAGTCCGTGTCAGGGGTTGCGAAGTGGAAGCCCTATTTGCAGGGCAGACGTTAGACATGTTTATGGTAGGGCCAGATTTATTTTAGCAACTTTAATGTGATTTTTGAGTTGAAATTTATTGAAGTTGTTTTGTTGATATGAGCACAATTGGTAGTTCAGATTAAACAAATAATAAACTTTCTATATTTTCACAAAATAATTGAATGAAATATGATTTGAATTTAAAATTTTCTTCAATTCAATTCATAAATATGCGATAAATTATCTATTTAGAATTAGATAAACAATGTTATTAGTTCTCAATGTGTATCTTTTGTTGAGAAATTCATAAAAGAAACAAACAAAAGAATAGAATTGCAATTTGGTTAACAATGATCTAGATCTAGTCTTAAGAGCATTTAACAATAGTTGAATGTAACAATAGTTGATGAGTCTAAAGCAAGGTGTGTTGCACAATAAATTGCATTTTGAAACCTTTAGTGTTTTAGTAAGGTTTTCTTTAGTAAAAGCATTCACTCCTCAAAAAAATTATTGGGTTTGTAACACTTCTTGAATATTTTGCTATAGTCAAATCAATCAATCATTGAACTTTATTTTAGACAAGAAAGTAAAAAAGTTTACTTTAAAACGAATTAAATTATGTTTTAGTCAATATTTTGGCTTTACAACAAACAAGAGATGTCTTTTGTACACTTTGTAGAGACTTATTTCTCAATTCATGTATTGGGAATGCTTTGTTGCAATGCTAATTTAAATGAAAATAGCAATGTTCATGGATACATAGTGTTGAATTTGTTGATTTCATTCAATCTCAACAACATGGGCTTTAAAGGACATGAACATCATTTATAGTTTTATAGAAAGCTCCAAGAACTTCTATAACTTCAATGTGATCTTTTATATCATTATAATCCTTTAAATCCAACTAGCCTTTGTTTAGTTAGTGTTGGTTTTGCACTCTTTCTTCCTATCTTTTTTGTAGTTTACAAATCTTTTTTTGGTTCATGTGATAAAAGTGCTTTATTGTAATGGTCATTAAGAGGAAAACAACAATGTACATGAATTGTTAGTGGTGAGTTTGTTTATTAGGATATGATAATCATTTATAACATTATAGTAAGGTTTAAGAAATATTTATATAACTTCAACATAATTTAGGATATTACAAATTCCAATAATTGATTGTTCATGAAGAGTGTTTTCTTTTGTGTTCATCTATGAGGTGGCAATTTGGGAATAATGTAGTTATGTTTAAACATGGAATTTCAATGAAATATAACTTATTTTTTATTCAATTTGCAACTCTCTAAGGTCCTTTCTCATAAGAGATGCATAAAGGGTCTTTCTAGCTCTCAATGTGCATCCCTTGTTGAGCAATCAATTTACAAGAAGATAAAAAATAGATGTGTTGCAAGAGGTAAATGTCGGAGTTGATAGAGAACCCCATAGTTCCCAATAATCACCTACAACTAAAATGCCTAGATTACATACAAAAGATCAAAGCAATTGATTTTTTATGCAACCAAGAGAGAAATGGTTGAATCCACACAATTATCACACAAGCATATGATATTGAGATTAACCTACAATTGTAATTGAATGGAATGGAATTAAGATTACAATGAGGTGAATGATTATAAAAGCATAAAAAAAACCTAGATGAGGATTCGATTAGATTATGGCAAGTGTCTTAATCTCATGCAATGAGACAACTTGACCTATATTTAGCCCAATCTAATAATAAAAAAGAACTCCTAAGTTTATCTTAAGTGAATAAAGTAATAAGGGACTTAAGTAATTAATAATTAATTAATTATCAAGTGATGTCCTAATTACTCCAACACCCCCCCTTAAGATTAACTTAGGGAGAAAATAAAAACCCTAATGAAGACTGCATGGATGGATGCATGGATGGGTCTTGGATACAAGTCCTAATGAGGCACTCATATACAAATAAATGAAATCTCTCATAACTAGAGAAAATGAGAAAACCACATGGGAAAAAACTCCACTCCAAAAGAGAAAATGAAATAATTGCATTAGTGAAAGAAGGATAGAAGGAGGACTCAATGTGACCCCCCCAAGGACTGCTTCTATCGCACAAGTACAATAAATGTCCCCCCAATAGGAGAGAGAAAATGAGGATATGAATCCCCCCATAAGAAAGAGTTCATGTGCCAATGATGAACACCTAAAGATAGAATATGATCCACTACCTGTAAATAACATTCATCCCTTTAGGAATAAATAGATCCACTAGTGATTGGAGAAGTCAATCCAAAAATACGGGTGAATCAAGAATCTAAATTCAAATCTTGTGTGCCTCTAAAAAGTGCTCAAGTGTCCATATATTAGAAAGAGATGATTTCAATCTAGAAACTAGTGGAGATTGATGTAGAACAAGCTACAAAGGTGATGAAGATGGTGGGCCAATAGTGACAATGTGGCTATCAACAAAGAGGAGATGAATATCCTCAAATTAATCCTCCAAATCTATAATATAGGACTCTACAAACAAGGATGATATGTCTACAAGATATGAATCCCAAGTAGTTGTGTCTAGAAGAAGATGAATGTCTTGCTACACTGAACCAATAAGGGCCAAGGATGTGGTGATTCCAAGCTAATCAAGAACAACAAAAGATAGTGATGTCTCAATTTGAAGAGTGGGAACATTAAGACAAGTCTTTGAACCATAGAAACATGCAAGACCTATGATATGCTCAAGCTCTTCCAAAGTATCATCATCAAAGGGTATGAAATATGTATCTGCAAAAGGAATGAGACAATATGTAGTAGGATCCTTTGGGTATGGAGAGATATGAGGGTCTCCATAGATCTTCCAAATTTGAGTCCAAAGTGTGTGGGGATAATCAATGTCCAATACAACAAACATAGTGTCATAATCAACACTAGAACATATAACTCCTACAACATTATCATTGATCTATACCCCATGTTGAATAACTTCATGGTGTGTTTGATGAAGGTATGAGTCCATAAAGATAAGGAAAAAGATCAAGCCACCTGAGATGTCTCAAGATGTCATTTTTCCAAGACTCATAGTTATCCTTTGCTAGGATGACCACAACAGGATGAATAAAAAAACCCATGATACTTCCTCAAATAATAAAACTAGAGAATAATTACCTCAGTGCATATAAATTAGATCAAATGAAGTCATATCACATAAATAGATCATTTCTAGGTGTCAATACATCCAAATAATTGATAGAAATATGAAATCACAAAAAACTAAATAAAAATTATGTGGGGCAAATTCTGAAAAAACTGCATGACCTTTTCAATGCTGCTAGAATAACAAAAATTGGAGATTTTGGTGAAAAGTTATGAGCTCATAAGAAAAAAATGAAGATCTAACTTTGACTAAGAATAAAATAAACTAGGAGCAAAATATGATGATTAGACTTGCACCACTAGAAAGTGCTCAGAATGATATTTCTAATGATATCTCTTTTGCCCAATTTTGACACTATATGCCCAAGTTATGAATTTTTTTAAAATGGGGTAAATTTAGTTAGTCGATAATTAGCAGACATGGCCCTTCTAATTTGTTTGTTTTTAAAAAATCTCATTGCATGCAAAAACTAATAGATGTACCCAAAAAATATTTTGATGCTTCCAACAGACCCCATAAAGCATTTTTTAATCAAAAAAAGTAAAACATGCGATTTGGTAAAAAATAAACTTATAGGGGAAATAAGCACACTACTACTTTGAAAACACTTTTTGCAAGATATCCTCACTATTTGCAAAATTTAGTGGATACCCAAATGGTTTTTTGTGATTTTGAACAAAACCTAGAAACTGTTTTCCCCAAAAATACACCAAGAAAAATATATTGATCATTTTAGACTCAATGATGATGCTCATTTTACCTCGAGATGAGCCGATATTTCCCTCAAGGTTAGATCTCTCAAAATTCAAATAGGAAGTCACATATATGGTGCTCTGATACTATGTTGGAGTTGATAGAGAACCTCACAATTCCTAGTAATCACATGCAACTAAAATACCTATCACATACGAGAGATCATTGAAGCAACTAATTTGATATGCAACCAAGAGAGAAATGATTGAATCCACGCAAGTATCACACAAGCATTTGATATTGAGATTAACCTATAATTGTAATTGAATAGAATGGAATTAAGATTACAATGAAGGTGAATTCCTATAAAAGCATATAAAAAAGAAAACCCTAGATGAGGATTTGATTAGATTGTGACAAGTATCTTAATCTCATGCAATGAGACAACTTGACCTATATTTAGCCCAATCTAATAATAAAAAGGTACTCCTAAGTTTATCTTAAGTGAATAGATTAATAAGGGACTTAATAATTAACTAATGATTAATTAATTATCAAGTGATGTCTTAATTACTCCAATGGTAATCATGTTTTGATTTGAGTTGATTAAGTTCACAGCATAATAGGTAAATTATATTTTCTATTAAAAATACAACTAATGGTTGTGTAAGAGAAGGGGACCAACCGCATCAAGGCTCCAGGTCACAGAGAGCCGAGAGTAGAGGACTTCCCTAACTTACCTCAAGTTCTAAAAGATGCCTTGGGATAAGGACCGGGAATGATGAGCACTATAACCTACTTCTATCACTCTATAGATCCTGAATTCAGGTTTGGGCTAGATGAGTAGGTTTTCAGAGTCGATATTGCACCTCAGACAACTCTCTGTCTAAGGACAACAACGTAGTTCTAGGACAACAATGTAGCACAATGGCATATCTTGGGCGTGCTAGCGTCCATACGGCTAGAAAATAGGAAGTACACTAAAAACTACCTAAAAATGTATTCTTAGTCTAGCCAATTAATCTAGATGGTAAGAATAGAATAAGAAAGTATAGGAAATAGATACTAAAATGATGAAGTAAACAAGAACTAGGGTGACAAAGATAATCTCACAAAAGTGACTGTTTGCCAGCTAGCTCCACACGTACGTTCACGTAGACACAAGAAAGAAGGGAAAAATTATTGGGGTTGTATAGGGGCATGCCTTAGTCAAATCCCTGTTTTGGTGTTTCCACCTCTACGAACAACCAGAAAGCAATGAAATAGAATATATGCGATAAAGGAAAGAAGATACAACAAAAAAACTACAAACAATATTATGCAACTTCTATCAAATCACAAAGGAGAAAGTGAAATGTTACCACCTCCACCCAAAAGCTCACTAGCTAACGAAGGATAATATGGACTTAGCAAAGTCACCACAGCCGCAACTGCGATGAAGGGAGGTCTCACAAGACTCCAAGCCCACGCTCTATGGCTTGCTTCTCACTTGCAATGTGGAGTTGATGAAGCTTCAAATGTTGCTATAATGGAGTGTTGCAATGTTGCTTGAGAGTGAAGTGAAAAGGAAAAAATGCTAAGAGAATGTGAATTTGTTGCTTGGAGGATGAAATGAGATGAGAATGGATTTTTTTGAAGGTGGGATGGGAGGAATCTTCCATTTTCAGGGTTGATTGTTCAAAGAGGGATGTTACAAATTGACCCCAATTGGGTGTGTAATGCCTCTGCCAACTTTAGATGCGGGAATTTGTTAGGGATGGCAGCGCGCCTCGCGGACATCTACAAGTCGCACATGTGTCCCCGACAAATGTTCTCTCACCGACACAAGGGATAAATGCCAAATGGATGGAAGGAAGTTCGGTGATGTGGAATTTCTCCTTCGAATTTGATTTTCTAAGGTGAGGGTATGTGAAAGGGGAATTTGCATAAGGGGTGCAAATTCACTCCAATACATTTTGCCCCCACTTTAGCAAGCACGAGTACTAATGAGTGCTTCAGTAAAGTAGATCAAAGAGTTAGTAGGGTTAGAAATTTATACCTAAACCATCAAGGAAGCAGACCGTGATCTGGCGAGCTCAAAAGTGCAAGATAGGCAAAGGACTCCATAGGTACTCTCCCTAAGGAGTTTTGGACAAAGACTCCATAGCCCCGCAAAACTATGAAGTTGCACAAAGTACACTGAAGGCCCTCGAACCAACGATGGACAAATCCCGCAGGATGAAACTGTCTCACATGCCCAAAGACCTGGAAGGAGGCAAGCCCCAAGATCTCTCACATGAAGGAAGCCTTGAGAAGTAACCACCTTACAGGCCCGTAGACCTGCAAGAAGGCAACCCCCAAGATCTCTCACATGCAGGAAGCCTGAAGATGTAAGCACCTCACAGGCCTCCAGACCTGCAAGGAGGCATCCCCCAAGATCTCTCACATGAGGGAAACCCAGATGATGTAAGCACCTTACAGGCCCACAAACTTGCAAGGAGGCATCCTCCAGGATCTCTCACATGAAGGAAACCCAAAGAAGGGGAATCTACAGAGTTAGATAGCAGCTTCACAAGCTCACCTGCGAAGTGACATATTAATTCACAGATAAAACGTGCCAGGAAACACAAAGTAACCACACAGGAAAACAAGTGGACAATTACGCAAATCATCAACGAGTTGGAAGGCTTTCAAAGGGGTCCCTCGGGAACCCAATGTGAAGAGGGGTCCACTCAAGGGACGCATTATTTGAAAGTGTAACAGAGCCATTTTTTCTCAAATTGATTCACCATCAAGGAATCCTTTCAAAACATGTTCACTTCATCAAGGAATTCGAAAGGAAGAAAATGCTCCCTTGCGAGCGGAAGGTCAGAGTTGCTCCCACCTCGAAGGAAAGTTCTCAAGTTCTTTCTTTACGAACCCATGATGAAGGAAACATGTTCCATTAGGGTTCCAAGTCAAGAATGCAATTTTTTGAAAGAGTTTTCTGAGATCTTCGAGAAAAGATTTGTTGGTAATGAATTCATTTTCTGAAAATCAAAGTATCATAGAAATGGCATTGTCACACATGTGAGGGACAACTCAAGCAAAGAAGAGAGAAAGATAAGAAAAGAGTGAAAGAGAAGTACTCACAAACAAAGGACATAGGGGGATCTGGTTTCGCAGGGTCAGATATACTCATGCTTGTATAAATAATAGGTAGCCGTGATGCAAGGCGAAAGATCATCAATTCCCACAGATCAAGAAGAATGCACATAAGACAAAGTAAAAATAAAAAATTGGTTCAACATGGAAAGGAAACCTAAATTCCCCCAACACTTTGAATCGTCCCTAATTTGTTGAAAATCAAGCACAAACATGGAAGAATGATGATACATATAGAAGAAAGTTTACAACACAAAATCACTCCTGTATACAAGAACCAACAAGGGTGACAAGGGTCATCTAGGAACACATAGCACAATCACGGGGGAACACATCACAACACACACTCATCTAATCTAAAGATAAAGAAGAGGCCTCCCCCTAACATTCATCAACCAAGAGGTCACCCACTTCCCAATTTGTGTCGCCATATAGAGATAATATTGATCCATTCGATCCAGAGAGTTGAACATGTACTTTATTGGAGTGCCATGTCGTACCTCAATGGACAGGGGGGACTGTGCTTGAGATTCATCACTTGGCTCACCGAGTGACTCAGGAGCAGTAACAAACTCAGGAGAAGCTGGGACTTGCTTCATTACTAGGATGGAACAAGCTAGCGCATGAATACTTTTCTAAGAAGGTGGGCTCCTCTTACATCCTCCACCTTCTACTTCATCAGGGATGTGAACTCCCCATAGACGAGGCAAGAGGCATGGAGGAAGAGGAGAAAACTGTGACAGATACCACTGAGGTATTCTACATATCCATAGATTTAGGGAACGATGACATGTCCAAAAGGGACATCAATAGGGGTGACTCGAGCGAAGGAGTGATAAATACCTGCTTCTTTTTGGGGTCAGATGCACTCATAGCAGGAGCCAAAAGTGAGACTGAACTAGATTGAATGGAAGCAAAGGGGGGAGAGAGGAGGACACAGTAGGAGACCCTGATACAAGGGTGGTCATCTCCTCTCCCCTCTTCTACAAGGCGGCCTACTCAGCCGCAAGAGCCTTTCGTTGGCACTTGCACTCATGCGCAAGGCAGTGTATGCAAATCTTCAAGCTAGAGGTTAGGAGTTGTGAAGGAATGGAAGGCTCCTGGTTAGCCATATGGGTGTCCCTCACAACTATTTCTGGTGGAGAGACAAACTCCTAAACGAGAGTAGCAGGAGCAGGTTGAGAAATAATAGGGGGAGTCAACTCTAGTACCTCAACAATGGGCCTCTTCTTGTTCACTGCTTTGGGAGTAGATGCGGTGGGAGGCCGCGGAGGTTGAGACATAGAAGATTCCCCACAGGGACCCTTTCTTTTGCCATATCGAATGAGCCTAGGCTCCATGGGAAAAATAGGAAGCTCGAACGTGGGATGCTTGGGCTTTCGCCAAGTGGGCACCATAGGATTCTCTCTTAAACAAGGAATAGGATCTGATGGCGCCATAGCGGGGTGAGAGGAAGCATCAGGCTGGACAACAAAAGAGGAAGAAGAGGGACCCTAGAGGGCTTCTCTTCTTCTCTCCTACAGGCCTTAGCAACATCACTGTCAGCTTTCAAACAAGCCCTATGCAAAATGACATAAGGTGATGGAGGGTATCTCACTCCAGGCATCAAGCACCCTTTCTTGTACTTTTGATAAGTCTGGGTAGGAGAGGACCAACGGGTGCAGGCCAAAAGTGATCTAAAGAATAATTGCCATGTGCAACAAGTGGTCTATAACTGGTGTCATGGATCACATACATGGAACGCTCATGAATAAATTTTAAACATTTGTGCACAATTGAGGGGACTGTGTTCATAGCTACTAGGTAGGGGATACCCATCTTCACTCAGAAGAGTTCAAACCCCAAGATTATTTCAAATAGCAGGTTTACAGATTTAGGTCTGACAAGAACTGACAAAATGATACTACCAAGGGGAGGTATAGAAAGTTTGTTATGCATACGGATGGTGCTCACAGGTGCGTCAAACCCATCTTTATGCAGGAAGTTAATTAACATAATCTCCCCAGTTATGATATTCACCTAATACGGTCAACAAGAACACCTGCCACAGTGTTCCTGTTGATTTGCATAGGGATATAAAGAGGAGATGGTTCTCTGTTAAAGCCCATCGGTAAGTCATGTGAGGTAAAGGTTATACCTGAACTACTACTTGTAGGTTGCGCAAAGAGGGTAGGCAAATGTAGAAAAGAGGTTGTGCACACTAAGTGATACTCTCACAAATCCCCCCAAAAGTTTGAGATAGGACAGTGACCCAGTTAAGGCTTCGTTTCGCAACACCTATAGAACCTTCTAGCTATGCCTAATAGGGGTTGCAAGTTGGGTTGTAAGGAAAAATTCCTCACAACACTCCCACCTACAATGCTCCTAGAATGCGAGGAAAGGAACCTTCAATACTGCTAAACGGAACCAAATGGTTCACGTCAAGTTCACAAAAATGTAAAAGAGGGGAACCAATCATGTCAAGGCTCCAAGTCATGGAGAGCCGAGAGCGGAGGGCTACCCTAACTTACCTCACTCTAAAAGATTCCTTGGGATAAGGACTAAGAATGATGAGCACTATAACGTACTTTTATCACTTTGCATATCTTGAATTCAGGTTTGGGCTAGACGAGTAGGTTTTTGGAGTCAATACTGCACCTCAAATAGCTCTTTGTCCAAGGACAACAACGCAGTTCTGGGATGACAACACGATGCGTTGGCATCTCTCAGGTGCATTAGTGTCTGTACGGCCAAAAAATAGGAAGTACACTAAAGACTACCTAAAAATGTACTATCATCCTAGCTAGTTAATCTAGATGGTAAGAACAAAATAAGAAAGTATAGGAAATAGATACTAAAATGATAAATTAAACAAGAACTAGGGTGATGAAGATAATCTCACAAAAGCGCCTATTTTTCAGCTAGCTCCACATGTACGTTCACCTAGACACACAAGCAAGAAGGGGAAAATTGTTGGGGCTATATAGGGCCCTGCCTTAGTTAGATCCTCGTTTTGGTGTTTCCACCTCCACTGATAGAAAGCAATGAAGTAGAAATATGGGATAAAGGAAAGAAGAGAGAAAAAACACATCAAACAATATTATGCTACTTCTATCAAATCACAAAGGAGAGGAGTGAAATGTTACCACCTCCACCCAAAAGCTCACTAGCCAATGGAGAAGAATATGAACTTGGAAAAGTCACCACAACCACAACTGCGATGAAGGGAGGTCTCATAAGACTCCAAGCCCACGCTCTATGGCTTACTTCACGCTTGCAATGTGGAGTTGATGAAGCTTCAAATGTTGCTATAATGGAGTGTTGGAATGTTGCTTGAGAGTGAAGTGAAGTGGAAAAAATGTTAAGAGAATGTGAATTTGTTGCTTAAAGGATGAAATGAGATGAGAATGGATGTTTTTGAAGGTGGGATGGGAATAATCTGTCATTTTTGGGGTCGTTTGGTTGAAGAGGGATGTTACAAATCGACCCCAATCAGGTGTGTAATGCCTCTGCCAACTTCAGACGTGGGAATTTGTTAAGGACGACAGTGTGTCACACAGACGTCTGCACGTTGTGCGTGTGTCCCCAACAAATATTCTCTCACCAACACAAGGGACAGATGCCAAATGGATGGAAGGAAGTTGGGTGATGTGGAATTTTTCCTTCAGATTTGATTTTCTAAGGTGAGGGTATGTGAAAAGGGAATTTGTGTAAGGGGTGCAAATTCGCTCCTATACAAGTTGAATGATTAAATTTTAGAAATTCAATTCTAAGAACATACTACAATGGTTGTTCCAATTAAATTAAGTTGTGCTAAATAATCAATTATTTAAATTTTTTTCGTAATTGATCATTGGGACAAGAAAAAAATGGATAACTTAATTAAAGTATATTCAAATTTGAACCATAAGTATTATCCTACATTAGAAATTTTGGTGGTCCAACAAGACTAATTTTCTAGCAACATCACTCACATCAAGTGTTACTTGCATCTTGCCACATGCCCTTCATGCCTTTGTGTTGTTGCCTTCACATGTACAATGAAATGAACAATTTTTATTTGTTGAGTTGAATTCATTAAAAATGTCTTGAAAATTTTCAATCTTATTAAATTGAATAAAACTCAAAATTTTGAGTTATATGCTATACTCTCAAATTGAAAGTGCTATACATATAGAAATGCATTCTTACACAAATTGTAGTAAATTATTTATTAAGATTGGATTATTTAGAAAAGTAGTACAATAGTATATATGCATTAATGTATTTAGCACTATCGAGAATCTATTTTTTGCTAAAAATCTATGTTTTGAAATTATAAAAAGCACCTAGTAAAGAAAAGCATACCATTCACAAATCATTTCAATGTATGTCAACATGGTTGCAAAGGTAACAATACAATTTTTCTATTTGTGCAACATTTTTCAAGATTACAACTATTTATAGACTAGTGAAATTGAAAATGATCTTATGCTTGCCATTGGCAATGTCATTATGCATTGGACATGGATTCAATAACACTATAAAATATGTCTGGTTCAATTACCATCATTAAATTTTTTTGTCACTCACTACTTTTCTAAATATCATAGCATTGTGTAGAGAGCAATAGTTGAAGGTACATTGCATGTTTTGCTAATTGCACACAACCTCCTAAAGTATTCTCTAAATATCTTTTATTATTACATATTTACAATTGCACGAACATTATTTTACAATAGAAGGAAAAATTCCACTTTTTCATTGCTCCCATGATTTGTAGGTGCAAACAAGACATTCCTAGCTGTCATAGATTGAAATAATGGGAAGGTAAAAATTTGGCTTTTTGCTCTTCAAACTCTTAAGAGACTATGTCAATACAATGTAGCTTGAAAGAATCAAGATATTTGGGGAATCAATCGAGGCCTCCAATAGCATTCACACACCCACCCCAACATGTTAGAAAATTTAGTGTGATCCCATGAGGTATAGAAGAAAAAATATGCTTGTTGACACATTTACATTGCTCTCAAATGATGCATTTTACAAGAATGCATTCATTGTTGGCACAATCAAATGGTATGGAGTTGACCAAAAATGAGCCATGGTACTATAAAGTAACTTGACATTCACCTATAGGTATAGATGAGACATTTCTTAGTGCCACAAATTGAGAGTACAAGAAAAAAAAATTGGCAATTTTTTTCTCTTAGGGATCTTAGGAGACTACCTATATATAATGTAACTTGGAAGGATTGGCAGACTTGAGGAATGAATTGAGGCATACAATAGTATTCACCAATCCACCTTGATGTTTTGGAATTTTTGATTCAAATCCACAATGCACATAATGCACAATACGCCTATGATGCTTTTTGCAAGAATGCATTCATTATTGGCATAATAAAATGGTGTTGAGAAGATGAAAAATGAGAGATTTTATTGTATATAGGATCAAAATCCACCTATAATTCCAAACAAAAATTTTTTAAGTGCCATGAACTTCGAGAATGACTCCTAGATTGGTAGCTTTTTGCTCTTATGGATCTTAAGAGACCATCTTGGTATAATGTATCTTAGAAGGATTAGTAGACCCAAGGAACAAATGGGAGCCTCTATTAGAATTCTCCTTGTTGGTACTCTAAAATTTTGCAAATTTGAAGTGCCCATTTCAAAAAAATTGCCTCTGCACTCTCAGAAGTGCACCTAAGAAATTTGCCTAAGTGACTACTTTGGAGAGTCATATTTCGGAGCCTATTGATTTCCAAGAAAAACCCATTTGTGGACCCACTCATGTGTCCTATGTGAGTTTTTATGTCAATTTTCAGCTTCCTACGATGAGTTTTTTCAGGGTTTCGAAAAGAGAAGTTGGAGGGTTTTGTCACTTTTTTGTTGTTTGCAAACGTTCAGTTTTGCAAAGTAGTCTCCCGTTTGAGCTTGCATTTTGAAACCAGATGATTGTCAAGAGAAAATGATTGTTGCTCTACATTCTTCATACCAAGATGAACTCGCATGTCAGGTTTTAGAGTCTCATGATTTGATTTGCTATTTTTAATAGATCAAAACCAAATGCAATTTCTTCAATTTTTCATTTGCATTTTCAGAAACCTTTCAGAGAGGTCAACTTTGACTGTAAATATCTTTTGATGGGAGATGATTCAAGATAATTCCTCTTGCACACGTGCTCACTGTTCCAAAATGATCCACTGTGTTCAGTGGTAGCTCGCCAAGAGCTGATTTGGTATTTTTCCAACGAGGTGATTTGATCAGTTTCAATTGGTTTTGAACAACCACATTTGCATAAAACTCTGAGAGGGCAACTTTTCCAGTTAATAACTTTCACCTCGTGACTCATTTTGTTGAGCTGTCTATTGCACTCAATTCTTAGGACTAATTATTACATGCCTACAATTTTTTATGTCTTCACAAGGTCGTTTGCCCAGTTTTCAAAGGTGATTCTAGAGCCCACCTAGCCAGTTTTCTCCATTTTTCCAATATGCCAAAAAATAGATTTTAATGGCAAACCAGTTCGTTTTTCCAACTCCAGATGCATTCAGAAGTTGCATCAAGTCAATTTGAGCATGAAAGTTGTTTGAAAATGAATTTTTTTTTAGTCAGGCCCACATTGGGACCCGACATGCTTTGCACTATTGTGGAGTGCTTTGGAGGAAATTTTGCAGTCATGGCTGTGAGAACAGAAGATAGTGGTGAATTCACAAATTAGAAATTTTTATTAGTGGTTCGCATCCATGTTGTTCAATCATTGTCTCAGAGGTTTGAAATTGGAGATGATTTGTGTGAGAATGATCCTCAATGAAGATGATTTTAAGCATACAATCATGGGGAAGCCTAAGTCAAAGTTCAGAATGCTTTTGTTTCATGGCACACTTATGAAAATGGTGTTTCATTTGAAGTATCATAAACAAAGTCACAACCCTATTTCGTCTTGCTAAGATCCTTTAAACAACAACATGTTGTGACAGTGGATGCTCTGTTTGGTATAATATGCAACAGGAGGTAGGATCCAGTGAAGCAAACCTACATTCAAGAGGCTCGAGTATGCCATGAGATGGAATATTGGTTGTGATCTTGTCATAATATTGGCAAAGACTGGGCATTCACTGTATGTTGACATTATGCTTTTGAAGTGCCCATTATGTTGTGGAAGTGGCTTGTTCACTGACTTGAAAGGGTCGGCCCCAACAATTAGTGGAGGAGCCGCCAACATAAACATCAAATGGATTATTGAAAGCACCTCAGAAACTTTGGAGCAAATGCAGTTGGCAATTGTATGGTCGAACTGCACAACCTTTGCCATTATCATCCCCGCCACCGTGCTCACTAAGAAGGACAACATACAAAATAGATTGTTGAAAATACTTTGAAACTTTAAAGAAAATACAACCCGCACCATGGAATTCCCTACTTGTTGTATACACACAAAATAGAAATTTGTTGAAGATGCTTTAGAAACTTTAAAGAAAATGCAAATAATAGGGGCGCGTTGATTTGAAGAAGGTGCCATAGAAGCTTTCAGGAAAATGTAGCTAGTTTGTGTAAAGTTGAGGCAACGCAACAAGGAATGGAGGAGTTTATGCACGCTTGGCATAGAGTATGCAAAATGCATTTATTGAAAATCCCTCAAAAACTTTCAAGCCAATAGTTAATTTGCTAAAAGGCTTGATCCTTAGATCAATGGAAAAGGTGATGTTTTAAAAGAGCGACCAACATGTCTGCAAAATGGATGGAGGAACAATGGAGGCCAAGGCTGCAGAGGAGTGAAAGAGAAAACAATGGACAAGTTAGGGAAAAATGTGGAGAAAGTATGTCGGAAAAAGAAACCAATGGTGGAGATTAAAGATGCAAAATGCAACACGATCTAGGTCATTCCCTGCCAGATTGCTCAAACAAGATGCTCACTCTTTAATTCCCGCAAAACAAAGGGTTGGCGCTATGTGGCATGTGGGTCCGATGTTGCATTTTGAAATACACGAGATGGCTTGAGTTTTAAAGGCTTTTGTTTGTTTTTTAAAAGAAAGGCAAAACATTTAAGAAGATAAATTTGCCCGATGATGTGAAGCTTGAATGTTTTAAGAGGTGGCCCTGAGGACAGGTGAAAAGGAAGGCATTTTAAATGTAAAGTATAAAGTGTATTCCCCACACGGAGTAAATATTGTCCAACATGATATTTAAATGGCTTTGTTTTAAAGCTAAATATTTTAAGTTTGAGCTGGAGATGAAATATTTCAAATGTGAAAAGGTAAAAACAAAGGGGATAAATTTATACACTGAGTAAAATATTCACTATCTTGAATATTTTATATTGTTGGGAGATAAATGTGGTGCACATGAATGTGCGCATGGGGGAATTTCTATCAATATTTTATTGGCAATGCATATGAAATGAAATGTGATTGAAAGCACATGTGCTAGGGAACATTTTAAAAGTAAAGATGAATTAAATGTGTCCCTTAGAACATTTAAAATGCAAAATTTTAAATGGTAAAGTGAAGTAAACAAAGGCAAGGGTAATTTTGTTAACCCAGTGATAAAATTTTAGAAGGCCTTCATTTCATTTAAAAGGAAAAATATTAAAGTGCATGAGGAGGATACTTTTATATAGTGCATAAAATGTCACTATATAGAATGTTTTATTTTGCTGAAAGAACCGTAGCCACAGTAAAACATAAAAGAGGTTTTCATGGGCAAACAAAGGAGATATTTTCACACAGTAGGTGAATGAAGTGGAATTTCTCACATGGAGAAGTTTTTTGTTGCTCAACAACTTGGTGCAAAGGCATATTTTAGAGGCAAAGTTTGTTGAGGAAAGAGAGAATAGAGAGGCTTTGCAATGTTGTTGATTGAACGGTGGATGGAGCTGCCATGTGTCTTCAACAGATCAATTTTAGGGTTGCTTCTATTTTCTTTTATTATCATTCTCTTCTCATTCTAAGGATTCTGGGGTTCCAATTTCTGAAAGCTCTGCAAGGCAGGAAAAAGCTCTGGGTATATTGTAAAGCTAGGATGATTGTAACTGAGTCATTAATCTAAAAGTGTGTGTTTTGAATTATACTTTCATGTTTATTTTAGCTGATAATTGTCTCCGTAGCTGAACTGTAATGCTTTTTTGGATTCAATAATAAAATTATCTGAGTCTTTTCATGCACATTTTTTGCATTTGAGTTATATCTGTTGTTGCCTTCTATTTTGTGAATGATGTAATTGGTTTACTGCAGCACAAGCTGCATTTATTATTGCCTATTGTTCAGGCGATAGTGTAATTACTTCAACAAGTGTGACAGGAGTGTTGTGTTTTAGGTGGATTTATAAGAAGAACTGTCAAATAAAGCTTCAGTGGTCTGGTTGTCATAATGTGATAGTTACATTTGCAAAGATCTTCATAACATGTTTAACACTATAGGATGAAGGGTTGGTTATATGACTCCATAGCCCATTTCATGGCACTAGTCCATTATCATGCTTCTGTTGTTTTCAGTTGGGTCCCACTTCTTTAAATCATAAATCATTTTAATTATGTGTTGTGAGTACTTGCATTTGCCATGTTCTGCATGCTAGTTTCTGAAATTTACTCAAGGTCTTG
This sequence comes from Sequoia sempervirens, assembly GCA_007258455.2. Lineage (NCBI taxonomy): Eukaryota > Viridiplantae > Streptophyta > Pinopsida > Cupressales > Cupressaceae > Sequoia > Sequoia sempervirens. Next base: position 143,024 of record VDFB02321841.1, read on the forward strand.
CCAATATTGAGTGATTTTATTTTCTCAGCATAATTTTGTGAGAGCATTATCTATTAAGCAATATCCCATTAATTGTGTGCTTGAATCTTTAGATATTGTTAAAGTGTCACCCCCTAGGTCTTACAGAGCCTGAAGTGCAGGGGAAATGAGTGTTAATTCCATTTCTTATCAGTTGGCCAAATCCCCCATTGAATCTAATCATTAGAAAGTGGCTAGTCTATATGTTTCAATTGGTCTAGTTCGATTTGGAGAACCAATAGAATGGCAACTCTACTGGGGAGAATTTGAGAAAATTCTCATTGAAGAATCTAGAAATAGAGTCATATCATTTGCATTGAGTCGTATTGTTTTCCATTCTAAATTTAGTTCAAATATTGAAGGATTTCAAGCCTAGAGAAAGAATTTGTTGTAGTGAACCTGAAGATTTCAAGATCTGTGGTGCTCTGCTAGTGAAAGGAACTCAGAAGAATATTTATCTGTGAAAGAACTTCATAATGTTTGAAATTTAGTTTTATAAGAAGAGAGGTGGCGACTCTATTAGAAGAACCTGTTAAATAGGTGAATACAGTTCTAGATCTGCAAATATTTCCAATCAAAAGAACAATTTGCAGCAGCTGCAATGTTTCCAGGTATTCTTCACATATTTGAACTTCTTAGGAAAACTTTGGTTCCCTTATTTAGTGAATTTGAGCACTACAATCAAGGGATATTGAATATTATAATTGAATAGTTGTAGAGGTAATAATTTTCATTTGCAAAATATTGTTGTCCTAATTCTCCCTCTACAAGTTGTAGTATCATGTTTAGAACATAGCCTTGTTCTCAAAGGAAGGTGTTTGATAATGAAAGATACAACCCTTAAGATTTTAGTAAAATCCAAGGTTACCCACATTCTGTCCCAAGAAGAATTAATGAACATTTTCCTGAGTTTAGAGATGATTTTGAAGAATCAGCATCAAAACATGTGTAGTGTTTCATTGATTTGAAGGAAGATTGTCAGATTGAAGAAGAAGATGTTATCATGAAAAAAAAATTAAGAACTTTAGAAGGTATGGTTGAAGGTTGGTTTACTTGCTTACCAATGCATTCCATAAACTCATGGCATGAGCTAAGAACATGTTTCCTTGATACTTTTAAAGATGAGTCAATAGTGAATGATGAATGCTTGTCTGAAGATGGAAATCTGCATACTCAAGAAGAATTTGAAGAGGAAATTGCAAACAAGGTTGAAACTAAATCATATATTGATGCACTGTGTGATATAGAAAGATTGGAGGATGAATCTATCTATAATTTTCATGATAGATTTATGAAATTTTTGCTTGCTATACCAGAATTAGAAAGACCTAATGAATCATTTTGCATTGATTTGTTTTGTGAGAATTATAAGTCAGATCTGAGTACCATGCCAGTTCACTTGAGGCCCCCTAGCCTTAAATGCTTATATCAATGACTTTCAATAATTGAGGAAATGATAGATAAATGTGGAAGTCATCTCTTAACTCAATTATGTGATGGTACTTTTTCAAGATTTAGTCCAATGGATGCAGATGATATAGTGGAAGACAAGAATGATAGTGCATCATGCAATGATAAGGATGTTTTTTTTCTGAACAACCTACAAAAGAAATATGTCCAGAAGAATATTGCAGCCATGATGGTCATGAAGAGATAAATGAAACATGTGAAATGTCTTCTATTTGCTTTGAAAATACAGAAATAGAGAGCAGATTTTTTGTAGCAAATGAAGGTTGCAATGATGTAGATGATATTGAAAGTATTTTCTCATCTATGGATTTTGAATATACAGTTGAAGATCATGTTGATTCTGATGTTTTAAGTCTTCCTGATGAGAACAATGGTGTTGTAGATGGAAGTTTGCAATCAGTTGAAAAGCATTCTTGTATGGGTGATCAAGAGAATTTCAACTCTATTTGTAGTCCTAGTAATTTTGATTCCTTTCAAAAGCAGGAAGTGGAATTAATCCTCTTGAATGAAAAGTACCCTAATGAAGATGATGAAAATGTTTCTGAAGGCTCACAAGAACAAGAATATGATGGATATGAATTGAACATCTTGTTTGAAGAAGACATGTGTAATCAACAGTACTATAGTACACTTGGTTATAACAATCTTTTGAGTGTATGTAGCATTGATGAAAGCTTTCATGAGGAGATAAAGGATCCTGCATATTTGAAGAATGTTGTTGAGAACGTCAGTTTATCAGCTGCAAATGATAGAGTATGCAAGGATTTTCAGTCAGAGCAGTCATGTGTGAGAAGTTTCCACGAAGAAACAAATGATGATTTTCACTTTGACAGTGAGGAATGCAGCCTTGTTGATTGTTGCAGTAGTATGAACAAAGAGAAGGATATGCATGCAAGAGATGTATTGAATGAATCAATACAAGTAGTTGATAATGATGAACAAGGAATCCCTGTTTTGCTTGATATTTTACCTTCTTTTATTCCTTTTGCTGCCTTTGAATCCATTACTGAATGTTTGCATGAGGAAAGCATTTATATAGTTGTACATGAAAGTGAAAATGTAGAGATAAACATTGGTACAACTAATGACAACTTTCATGATGAGTTTGCACATGAGGAATGTGATTGTGTCTATCATATTGATGCATATGAGGACCTTTTTTCTGGATCTGCAATTCATATTTCCTCTCATAAGTAGTATGTTTCATATTTTCATGTTGAAGTAGAAAGAGATGATGTTGATTTTGATACACCTTGCATCAGTGAATGTGTCTTTGACACTCACTATGATGAATTTGTTGCAAATGAAAGTTTTGATTCACATGAACCTATACTTGAAGCTTCCCTTCACGATAACATATTGAATGTCAACTGATAATCTTATCTTTGAACTTGAGGTGGAGAACATTGTTTGGGATGTTGGCATTTCTTCTGAATGCCATGATTTGAATGAAGATGAAGGTATTGTGGGTGTAGATAAACCTAATTTTTAGAATATTGAAACACATGGCAATGTGTTTGGGTTGTGTTGTTGGGCTGAGGACAAGCTAACCAGTGATGCATTTCAGTTGGAGGAGACACAGATGCATGAACAATCTTTGCTCAACACACAAGAGGATTGCATGTTGTTTTTTACTTGTGATATCTCCTCTAAGCATGATCATTATGAGAGGGTTAGTGAATGTTGTCTTGATCACTATCCTCTCATGTTGCCACTTGATACAAAAGAAGAGAATGATGAAGGTGGCATCAATGTGGCTTATTTGATTTGGTTTCCATGTGATGATAAATCCAAATAGAGAGCAAGTTTCCACTTGCACAATGGCAGCCTAATACTTGTGTTTGCAAGGGTCCAGTCACCTATTTTGTTGTGGTTTGACAGAGGCAAGCATGAGTTGAGGGAGATCAGCTCTTTTTACAAAATTGTGTTTGACAGAGGTAAACGTTGATTCCCACTATTCATTTGGTGACCTGGGGTCACCAGATGAAGTTGAAAAGAAGGTTGAATAAAGGAGCAATTTCAGAACACTTGATGGACTCGGTGTTTGGTCTACTCCCCAGAGATCTGGAATCTTGCTATGCCCACAGGGGGCATACATCCCCAGTCGAAGCCACTATTGGCACTCTCAAATTTTGCAAATTTGAAGTGCCCATTTCAAAAAATTTGCCCTTGCACTCTCAGAAGTGCACCTGAGAAATCTACCTAAGTGACCTACTTTGGAGGGTCATATTTCAGAGCCTATTGATTTCCAAGAAAAACCCATTTACAGACCCACTCATGTGTCCTATGTGAGTGTGCATGTTAATTTTTAGCTTTCTACGATGAGTTTTGTCAGGGTTTCAAAAAGCAAAGCTGCAGGGTTTTATCACTTTTCTGCTGCTTGCAAACATTCAGTTTTGAAAAGTAGCCTCCCGTTTGAGCTTGCATTTTGCAACTAGGTGATTTTCAAGAGAAAATAATTGTTTCTCTACATTCTCCATACCAATATGAACTCACATGTCAGGTTTCAGAGTCTCATGATTTGATTTGCTATTTTTAACAGATCAAAACCAAATGCAATTTCTTAAGTTTTGCATTTGCATTTTTAGAAACCTTTCAAAGAGGTCAACTTTGACCATCAATATCTTTTGATGGGAGATGATTCAAGAGAATTCCTCTTGCACACGTGCTCATTGTTCCAAATTGATCCACTCTATCCAGTGGTAGCTCGCTAGGAGTTGATTTGGTATTTTTCCAACGAGGTGATTTGGTCAGTTTTAATTGGTTTTGAACAGCCACATTTGCAGAAAAGTTCAAGAGGGAAAATTTTCCAGTTAATAACTTTCACCTTGTGACTCATTTTGTTGAGTTGTCTATTGCACTTAATTCTCGAGACTAATCTCTACATGCCTGCAAGTTTTTATGTCTTCACGAGGTCGTTTGCCCAGTTTTCAAAGGTGATTCTAGAGCCCACCTGGCTAGTTTTCTCCATTTTTCCAATATGCCAAAAAATAGATTTTAATGGCAACCTAGTTCATTTTTCCAACTCCAGATGCATTTAGAAGCTACATCAAGTCAATTTGAGCATGAAAGTTGTTTGAAAACGAAAATTTTTTTAGTCGGGCCCACATGGGAACCCAACATGCTTTGCACCATTATGGAGTGCTTTGGAGGAAATTTTGTAGTCATGGCTGTGAGAACAAAATATAGTGGTGAATTCACAAATTAGAAATTGTTATTAGTGGTTCGCATCCGTGTTGGTCAATCATTGTCCCAAAAGTTTGAAATTGGAGATGATTTGTGTGAGAATGATGCTCAATGAAGATGATTTTAAGCATGCAACCATGGGGAAGCCTAAGTCAAAGTTTAGAATGCTTTTGCTTCATCGCACACTTATGAAAATGGTGTTTCATTTAAAGTATCATAAACAAAGTCACAACGCTATTTCGTCTTGCTAAGATCCTTTGAATAGCAACATGTTATGACAAAGGATGCTTTGTTTGGTATAATATGCAACGGGAGGTGGGATCCAGTGAAGGAAACCTACATTCAAGAGGCTCGAGTATGCCATGCGATGGAATATTGGTTGTGATCTTGTCCTAATATTGGCAGAGACTAGGCATTCACCATATGTTGACATTAAGCTTTTGAAGTTCCCACTATGCTGTGGAAGCGGCTTGTTCACTGACTTGAAAGGGTTGGCCCCAACAATTAGTGGAGGAGCCACCAACATAAACATCAAATGGATTATGTGCGCTTGGCATAGAGTATGTAAAATGCATTTATTGAAAATGCCTCAGAAACTTTCAAGCCAATAGTTAATTTGCTAAAAGGCTTGAGCCGTATATCAATGGAAAAGGCAACGTTTTAAAATAGCGACCAGCATGTCTGCAAAATGGATGGAGGAACAATGGAGGCCAAGGCTACAGAGGAGCGAATGAGAAAACAATGGACGAGTTAGGGAAAAATGTGGAGAAAGTATGCAAGAAGAAGAAACCAATAGTGGAGATTAAAGATGAAAAATGCAGCACGATCTAGGTTTTTCCCTACTAGATCGCTCAAACAAGCTGCTCACTCTTTAATTCCCATGAAACAGTGAGTTGGCACCATGTGGCATGTGGGCCCGATGTTGAATTTTGAAATACATGGGATGGCTTGAGTTTTAAAGGCTTTTGTTTGTTTTTTAAAAGAAAGGAAAAACATTTAAGAAGATAAATTTGCTCGATGATGTGAAGCTTGAATATTTTAAGACGTTGGTCTGAGGACAGGTGAAAAGGAAGGCATTTTAAATGTAAAGTATAAAGTGTATTCCCCACACGGAGTAAATATTGTCCAACGTGATATTTAAATGGCGTGATATTTAAATGGCTTTTTTTAAAAGCTAAATATTTTAAGTTTGAGCTGGAGATGAAATATTTCAAATGTGAAAAGGTAAAAACAGAGAGGATAAATTTATACACTAAGTAAAATATTCACTATCTTGAATATTTTATATTGTTGGGAGATAACTGTGGTGCATGTGAATGTGCACATGGGGGAATGTCTGCCAAATATTTTATTGGCAAGGCATATGAAATGAAATGTGATTGAAAGCACAGGTGTTGGGGAACATTTTAAAAGTAAATATGAATTAAATACATGTCACTTAGAATATTTAAAATGCAAAATTTTAAATGGTAAAGTGAAGTAAATAGAGGCAAGGGTGATTTTGTTAACCCAGTGATAAAATTTCAAAAGGCCTTCATTTCATTTAAAAGTAAAAATATTAAAGTGCAAGAGGAGGATACTTTTATATAGTGAATAAAATGTCACTATATATAGAATGTTTTATTTTGCTGAAATAAGTACAGCCACAGTAAAACAGAAAAGAGGTTTTTATGGGAAAACAAAGGAGATATTTTCACACGTCAGGTGAATGAAGTGAAATTTCTCACATGGAGAATTTTTTTGTTGCTCAGCAACTCAGTGCAAAGGTAGATTTGAGAGGCAATGTTTTTTTAGGAAAGAGAGAAGAGAGAGGCTTTGCAATGTTGTTGATTGAACGGTGGATGGAGCTGCCATGTGTCTTCAACAGATCAGTTTTAGGGTTGCTTCTATTTTCTTTTATTCTCATTCTCTTCTCGTTCTAAGGATTCTGGGGTTCCAATTTCTGAAAGCTTTGCAAGGCAGGCAGAAGCTTTGGGTATATTGTAAAGCTAGGATGATTGTAACTGAGTCATTAATCTGAAAGTGTGTGTTCTAAATTATGCTTTCATGTTTATTTTAGATGATAATTGTCTCCTTAGCTGAACTATAATGCTTTTTGGACTCAATAATAAAATTATCTACGTCTTTTCATGCACATTTGCTACATTTGAGTTATACACGTTGTTACCTTCTATTCTGTGAATGATGTAATTGCTTTAATGAAGCACAAGCTGCATTTATTATTGCCTATTGTTCAGGGGATAGTGTAATTGCTTCAACAAATGTGACTGGAGTGTTGTGTTTCAAGTGGATTTATAAGAAGAATTGTCAAATAAAGCTTTAGTGGTCTAGTTGTCATAATGTGATATTATTTGCAAAGATCTTGATAACATTTTTAACACTATAGGATGAAGGGCCGGTTATATGACTCCATAGCCCATTTCATGGCACTGGTCCATTATCATGCTTTTGTTGTTTTCAGTTGCGTCCCAATTCTTTAAATCATAGATTATTTTACAAAAAAATTGTGAGTACTTGTATCTACCATGTTCTCCATGCTAGTTTCTGAAATTCACTCAAGGTCTTGCCAATATTGAGTGATATTTTATATTTCTCATCATAATTCTGTGAGAGCATTATTTGTTAAGCAATATCCCATTAATTGTGTTTGAATCTTTAGATATTGCTAAAGGGTCACCCCTAGGTCTTACAGAGCCTGAAGTGTAGGGGAAATGAGTGTTAATTCCATTTCTTGTCAGTTGGCCAAATCCCCCATTGAATCTGATCATTAGAAAATGGCTAGTCTATAGGATTCAATTGGTCTGGTTTGATTTGGAGAACCAACACACCTACCTACCTTGACATGTTAGTGTATCAACTAGATTTGGTTCAATATCTTATGAAATCAACATATGCATTCCTAGAGGCATACTACATGATTTTTAGTGTATCTTTGATGTTTTCAAAACTATTGACTCAAATCCAAGGGCTTCAAATAAGGATAATATCCTTGACTATCAAGATTCCAAATTTATTCAACAACACTACTAGTCTTTAAATACAAGTTTTAGATCATAGAAAGAAAAATATTTGTCTAAAATTATAGACATGTCTAGGTCATAATTCACTTCTATGGATTAAGATCAAATCAATGAGTTCAAATATTGATTCCATAGCTTGAAATATAATTGACCTACATTATCACATAGTTTCAAGATTTATAAATTATATTTTACTCATTTTTTTTCTTGAAATCCAATATCATATTCTAGGTATCAATATTTTATCACATGAATCTAAATATATATCTCCTACTCTCTCTTTTAAGGTGCACATTGATTTTTGTGAATTTAATTCTAATTTTAAATCCAATCAAAGAGCACATTTTTACAACTTAATAATCTAGATTTCTATTGATTATTTTATAATTAATTAATTTTACCTAGGTCATTTATGTTCAAGGTTTGATATACTCCCTTACACTAGAATAAAGCCTCAAGTATATTTCACATTTAAATCTTTTTTTCTAAGAATAATAAGGATTAATTATAGAGAATTGTGAGCCATCAATAAAGATAAAGATTGAAAGGAAGTTAACTACTATTCCTACTTAAATGTAAGTAGAATACTTATGGAAAATAATGTGATGAAAATATGGTTTTAGGTGGTCTCATTCTTGAGGTGATTGAGCAAGGTTAGTGTAATAGAGAGTAAGAGAGCTTGAAAAATAGGGATGGTGAGATACAAGTAGTAGGTTTTATTTCACATTTATTTATGACTTCCTATTTTCTCCTATTCCTTGAAATCCCCAAGGGATTAGCAAATGAGGATTGGTAGATCTAAACTTAGTATTTATTTTTAAAAATTCATTCAAAAATTCCTCCTTGGTCCCATTCCTTGAATTCCAAAAGAGGGCTTGGTAGGTATGGAATGGTGTCTATCCAAGTAGTAGTTACTTTTTCAAATTTGTTGATAATTTCTTCATTTTTGGACCATTTCTTGAGTTCCTCAAGAAAGCTTCATAAATAGGGAGTGGTTGATTGAAGTAGTAGTTATTTTTTCAAAATTTCTCACAACTACCACCTTTACTCTCATTCCTTGATTTTCCCTCTCACCCTCATTTATTACTCTTTATGCTTCTCATTTCTTTTTTATGGTCTCAAAATTTTGGTTTCTTTATCTTTTCTTCTCTTAATTTGTTATTTTATCATCTTAACATTAATTTCATATAGCCTTTTTAAATCTTAACACCTATAAACACTATTAACTTTATAATTTATGTTTAATTGTATTTATATTATTATATTAAAATAGAATATTATTATGGACTAGTGTCCCCATAATAATAGAATCAATAGAAGGTAATGTATTCCACACTTTACTCCTCTAATTTCCCTTTCATTATTTGAAACCTTATTCTCTTTATTTTATGTCCAAAATTGGCAATGACTTATCTTCAACTAGAAGTGACAATAGTTGCAACCAATACTCAACTTGTAGTTTCAAGAATGTGCTCATTATTGGGTAGAATCTCTATATTGTATGATTACTTAGAAGATATGTGATCCACTTCAATGGATGTTGCGCTCAATCCACTGCTCATTTTTTTCCCAAATTATTAAGAGATTCATGACGCAATGGTGGAGAGGTACAACACCTTGTTAACTATTACAAGGAGGTGTTATTCATTAAAAAACATGCCCACAAAACCATGGGTGCATGTGCAAATAGAGATAAGAAATTCTAAAAACCTTCATTAGAAGATGTTGTATAACCTCTTAAATATCCAAATAAATAAATCCCAATACTGTTGACACAAAGCTCAAAAGACAAGGTCCTTATAGGAAGAGCAGGCCAAAGACATCATCAATTGTTGGACCCTCATATCAAATTCCAAAATTGGTATGGAAGGTGAAGAAATAAAGGACTAAGAAGATCACCTCAAAGATCATGCAATAATTTTTAGATCTATTGTACTATGGACCAAGCTATGTGATTTACATGCTTGGATAATAGACTATTGGGAAGAAGGTATGGAGGAGGAAATCAACATATATCCATGTGGAAGGGGCTTCTTTATCCCTATATTTAATTCATTAAGAGATAAAGATATTACATTAAAGCTAGGCCCATGGGCACTCTAGGTTGACTATGTTTACATGAAACCATAGACATAAACCTTCAATCCCCATACTAATTCTTTCTCTTATGCCTACCTATAGGTTTTACCATCCTACTTGCCTTTATATTTTTGAGAAATATCAAGCTTAAATGCTACTGGAAATGGATTTGGTAAACTACCATTGTGTCTCTAAGGATACCACTAGTTATGCTAGTACAACATTTGCTTGAATTTGCATGGAAATAGATCTTTCAAAGGGGCTTCTAGCTAAGATTGTTTCAAAAGTAGTCAATAAAAAATAGAGGCAACCAACTGATTATGAATGAATTATTTTTAGGTGTAGAAAATGTTACTCTATTGAACATCAAACCTACCTTTGTCAAAGAAGCTTATCAATGAGCATGGAGATATTTCTGCTTGAGCTACTCCCACTTGGTGGTCTAGATTAAAATCTCAACATTGTGTTATTACCCCAAGTGTCCCTTCAAAGGAGGATTCTTCCCAAGCTCATCCAAATACTATTTTTTTGTCTAAAGTTCCTCCTCATGAGCAACATGACTTTACTAGAAGGATAGCATAGTTACCAATAATGGAATGACTTTGAAAAAATTAGAATTTTTAATGGAAAATACAAACAAAATGAAGGATGTAACATTACATGACACAAAAATCCTAAGGAGTGAAGTAAAGCAATCAAGAATCACCCTACCCTTCTGGGATGGGTTGGATATAAAAATAAAAAGGCTTTTATATAGAAGAAGAATAAGCATCAAATTATAACAAGATTAATCAAGTCTATTGACAACAAAAATTTTAGAAGGGGTAACCTATAACACCCCTATTTTTTTGAGTCAATGTCAAAAAAAAATATTTTATTTGTTCTTTTATTAAAGAGATTGGATCCCTAGTTCATAATTCACCTATAAAAGAAAAAGATTATTACTATATTAATTGTTGAAGGCGAGTCCATAATTTTTCTACTGCAATTTCCATTGTACATCACTTGATAAAATACTTTAATTGATTCATTTATATATAATTACAACTTCAAAAATTATATCATAAAATAATACATTTAAATTATTAAAAATCATCATTTTACTACTATTTTTATTACATTAAATAAATTTTTTTAACTAATTTATTTGTATATACTTAAAATTGAATAAATAATTTCAAGTATTAATTATTATTCCTATATTCACTCATAAAAATATTATAAATAATATGCTTGCACAATGAAGGGAAATTAAGTCAAGTTAATTATTGCATTAATTCATGAAAGAAAACTAGGTCAAGCTAAGACATGATGAAAGAAAAATAAGTGAAAAAATTTAAGAAATTTATCACATTGAGTGATAAAAGAAAATTAAGTCAAAGTCAACTTTATGTACATCAAGATATATACCATATCAATGTAGATATCTTAAATATATCTATCTTAAAAACATCAATCTTGAATTATCATTTTATTAAGAGTTATTTTATTTCACTTTAAAATTATTTTAGAATTATTTTATTTTATTTGCATTATTTAGTTTACTTTTGTTTATTTAAGATTTATTTTGTTTATTATAGAATTATTTTATTTAATTTTGTTTACTTAAGAGTTATTTTATTTTATTTTATTTTATTTATTTAGAAATTAATTTACTTTACAACTATTTAAAATTATTGTATTTTTTACATTGTTTACTTTATTTTTATTTGAAGGACTTTTTTTTTAAAGAAAGGTAAACGCCTTAGATGATGTTATGAACTGGTCAAATCACAAATGGGGGACTTCATCCCCAGTATAAACACTTGACAATTACACCAGAATGAGGTTTGAATCTTGGTGACAAGAACAACAACACCACATTTAAACCATCACACTATGCCAATACTGACATTTGAAAGACTATTTTATTTTTGTATGTAAATTTTTATTTTAGTTTTGAGAAAACCACTATTCTTTATTTAATTTTAATTTTGAAAAAATTACTATTCATTATTTAATTTTATAGCTATATAAATTTTTTAAGTACATGTCAACTTTATTTAATTTTAGTTTTGAAAAAATCACTATTCATTATTTAATTTTATAGCTATATATATTTTTTAAGTACATGTCAACTCTATTTAAAAGCATATGTCAACTCTATTTAAACTTTTATGTACAAATATCGACATGAAACTTTTTAATATTATAATAAAATAAACACATTGACTATCCAAACATTACGATACACATATAACCATATTTATCAATTAATTAAAAATTTAAAAAAACACCTTAAAATAAATATCCCTAAATATCCCTTTAATGTCTTCTTTAAACTTAGAATTAACATCAAACTTCTATTATAAAAGAAGTTTCATTTTTCTTCTAATTCTTTATGATTCCATGTTATGGAACTCTTAAACTTATTCCCATAAACGATATCCTCACACACGCCATTGTTGACGAAGTGAGCATCTTGTAGTGAAATAAATCATATTTATTTTGGACGACTGCGGGCCAAAAGATTAATTGAAGGAAGAGCAGACCTTACGAATCTGGCCATCACTCCCAGTTTTAACTCCAACATTACTCAATTTCACCATGGCCTTTGCAAAAGCCAAATCGAATCTGATACCGAGCAACCCTCTGACGGTGCCCGCATACTTTTGAACAACGCTTTTGGTGGAGGCGTCGCCCCACAGTCGCTGATCCGACTCAAGCACCGCATTGCCGTCCCTCACATTCTTAAAGAAGCTCTCATCGAAGTTCAGCTGGCTGCCCTTGTCCAGAGCCACGCGCTTCGAACCGTCGCCGCCCGCGGGGCACAGTGACTGTAGTTGAGACAGATACGACGTGCTGATGGTGGGATCGGCGTCCCCTTTCGTCGTAAAGTTGTACAGTCTGTAACTGAAGAACTGGCAATCGGTTTGCCCGATAGTATGGGCTCCTACAAGAGTTACAAGATCTTCAGTAGTAAGGCCTTTGTCGGCAAATTTCTGTTTCTGGACGCTTACTGAATCTGCAGGCGTTGGGAGATTGGCAGCGTCTGAGGAAGATGAAATTAAGCCATCTCTTCTACCAGTCGGTACATCCCACGTTGGTCCCTTGCTCTACATTGCATTGTAAACCCCATATTAGAATTGTTAAACAGAAAGGAGAAGAGTTGTCTTATAATAGGAAAAATCATGAGATTTCAGAAAGATTTATTCTTAACGTAGAAGAGTCGGTACATGTGTTGGCTGTTTATAATAGAATCACCAGTTTTTTAAAGCTCCTCCAAATTTATCAGTATCTCTTTTTCTATATAAATTGATAAAAACATCACATAAACTCATACATTGGATTTAAGAAAATTTATCGCCAACAATTTATCATCATGACATATTCATCACGTATACAATTCATTGCTAACAATTCATTATCATGATATATTCACCACGTATACATTTTTCAATATTTAAATGGTCAGAAGCACCTAAAAAAGAAAAGTATAAATAGTCAAGTGAAGGCATACCAGCATTATATTTGTTTATAAAGACATTACATGTTTAATATAATTATATTTGAAAAAGAAAAACAATTCAAATGAGAGGATGAACAAGAATACCAGCACGACGGCATCTCGAGCAGCAAGAGCAAGAATGTCAGCACAGGAGACCACTCCTGGGCACACAGCTTCTACTTGTGTTTTCGCATCCTCCACAATCTCAAACCCACGTAAACCCAGATTAGTGAGCGAGTTTTTCTCTGCAGAAGGACCAGTGATCAATATGGACGCATCACACCCCTGCATTACAATGCCCAATTCTTAATAACATTCCTATCAAACCTTTCGTTTATGATGTGAAAAGCCATTGATTTCTTACTTGAACAAAACAGTCATGGAAGAAAAGCCTTAGCAGGCCCGCTGCAATTGTTTGATCTGCATTAAAATATGTCTTGACGGTGGACTTAACGATGGATTCAGCCTTGGGACAAGTGGAAGAGTAGAACCCAACTTTGGTTCCCTGGGCTCCTACCAATACAAAAATACCCAAAGATAAGGCCAGTAATTGCAGTAATGCCTTACAAACTATGAGCATCGCCATGGCTTCTCAGCTTCGATAGAAGGTTACAAGTTTAAGCCTTAACAAAAACTTGTTTGATGTGTGATATTTCACAGTGCAAGACAAGCTTTATATAGCTTTTCTTTAGCTCAAGAGTCAATCTTGGCTGCTGGCCCATTAGCAAAAATGCATGGATTTTCTTTGTGACATGACAAATCTGCCTGTTTAGCACTGTCCCCTTTGACTTCACATCATTTTCAGAGTTACGCGTTTTGCTTCTGTCTCCCATTGTATTCCTCACTGGCTTCATTCATTTCTTTGACAGTCTAAATGTGAATGAAATCTCTAAAGGTGTGAAAGCAAGAAAAAAGAAAGAATATTTTTATGCTTGCAGGGCCCTCTTCTGTAGCAAATAGTTTGTTTTCTTTGAGAGAAGAGACGTCACTCCTAAGTGGGTTTCATGGTGGATGCCTGCATTGCAGAGGGAGCAGAATTAGGTGGTAAGAATGGAATCCTTACAAGTCAAGGGATTCTAGATAGTGGGGTCCAAAGTTTGAATGGGGTTGCATTTTCCATATTTTCCATGCTTCACCTCTAATGGGGATACATATAAACCCAAATCCCAACATTGTTTTTATCTCTTTTGTTCTTTTCTTTCTTTAGAAAGTTTTTCCCCCTTAAATTAGAGTACTAATATCTTTGGAGGTTCATGTATCATATTCTCTTTTTTTCAGGAGTAGCTCAGTGCAGCAAAAGACCTTTTGCTCGGCTCTTCTAAGGTCATGCCCATGTTTAGAGTAACTATATATAGTTTTCTACCCAAATCTTCAGCCTACATGTTACGCATTAGGTGCATTAATGCCTCTAATATAATAGGGGATTTCAGTTAGTTGATTAATATAGTAATTAATTTAAATAAAAGAGTCAAAGTTTAGATTAGGGATTAGATAAAAATTAAAATTGATAAAGAAGGAGAGGTGATTAGTTTTATGTGTATTAATAGTTAATTTATTGTAGTGCAGATTTTGTGATCTAATTTAATTTTTTATTATTAAATATGAGATACTAGAGTTTCTAAAAAGTAGAAATGGGTTTGTTTTATACTAGGTTTAGAACTGCACATGTGACCTTGATCTAAAAAATTGTGGCCCTGAACCTCATTTTGAAACCTTGAACTATTTACTATGACTCTTTAGAATCATGTTCACCTTTTTTATCTAAAAAGGGTGATGCTCAAAAGTACCAATATAGCTTACTCTCAAGAAGGGAGTATTTGTTTCTTGTCTTATTGATAGTATAGCCCCATTAAATTGATTCAAAAGTGTTTGAAAAGTTCAAAGGCATGCAAAGTAGAAAGCAATTGCCTAGCTATATGTTCAAGTATGAATGTAGATGTTGATGTTATGCTATTAGATGTGAATAATTCTTTGTAAGTTCTCTTGGATATAAGTGTTTGATGATCTAGTTTATAAACTATAACTTTTTTCTTTTTATAAAGCACCCCAACATGTAAATTTGAATTATTTTCTCTTTATTTGATATGTAATCTCTAGGTTGGACTGAATTCAGTTAGAACATAATTAATTTTAATTTTGAAAAATGGAAGTCAAGGTCACAAGTCTAGTCATGAACTAGGTTTAGGGCCACATTATGAGATTGATCGAGGATAAGGAACCAAATTTAAGGGCAAATGATATAGATCCTTGGGGGATGGGGGGTTAGGTTCAACTCAATTTCCAAAAAAATATGTCATTTGGGCACAAGATTTTTGCACTAGGAATAGAGGGTGGTCAAATCAAGTCCAAAACAAGTAATAAAAATGCTAGTGATACTCTTTTACCTCTACATTTTACCCCCACTTTGAATCACATGTGAACTACCATGAATTGTGCATGTCAAAGTAAACAAGTTGCCAATATGATTGCAAATGGTCCAACCACATGTAAAAATGATACAAATACGTACAATAATTTACTACTTGATGTGATATTAACGTTGTCTTCAAAACTACACACATAAATTCCACCAATAGCATATGATAAAAATATAAAATAAACGTAAAAAATAACTTGGCAATGTCAATAATCAATGTGTAAACATAAAAAATAAGGGCATGGGATGGGTGAAAGCACAATGATGTCCACTTTTCAACCCTATTGAGTCACAAAAATTAACATTTTTCAACATTCAACATATTCTATCAATTATACCAAATAAATTGTCAAGAATCTAAAGATAATGTAAACTAGTGATTTGATTTATTTTATCCATAAATTTAATTTAAATATTTTTAAAATTTTGAATAAATTAATTCTATCATTTTTTGTTAATTTTTATCAATTTATTATTATTATTTTTTTATTTTATAGTAAGTGACATAACTTACCATTACACATAATTTTTGTTATAAATAAAATCTTTAACTCCAATATCTAGTGCACAAATATTTTTTCATAATTATTTATAAATGGTACAGAGGGATCTTCACTAGCTAGGACCCCATTTGTGAGGCTTTAATTACTTGACCCCCATAACTTTCAGCCACTTAAGTGGCCCTTATTCATGCAATGGTTGAAGATGGAGATTCAAAACTGTCACCAATATCCATGTCATTTAACAAGATATCTAATCTACACCCCTATAGGATTTAGTAAATTATTATTGAATATTTTATTTATTGTTAATTTTTAATTGGTACTAACAAAAATTTAGACCTACATTTCACTATAACATGTTTCTCTTTTCCTATTTATTGAAATTAAAATTTCATTTTTGTTGAAATGAGGACATTGATATAGAGTGTAATGTAACTTTTAAAAATTATTTAAAATTGGCCTGGATTTTTATTTTTGTTAGCATAACGATTAGTTCATTATTACATTGTAAGGTACTAAGTGATGTTAGGTGATGGTTGGAAATAGGTGTCTAAATTTTTCCCCTCTTTGAAATGATATTATGAAATAACATCATTTCAAGTTTTTCTTTGGAGGTCTTGAGCTCCTTTTACTTATTATTAGTTCTTTTTGAAGAAGATATTTTTCCATTGGGTTTTCTCCTTTACTCCATTTATTAGAGACTTTTATTTTTGCATGATTACCTTATAAAATCCTATTTTTTTAGATTCTTTTTTCACTTCTTATGTTTCTCCCTAAATATCACTTAAGATGGGTGTTTGTGTGAAACACGTTATTCACTATCTAGTTTATGTTTACCTATTAGACCTTATCATGCCATACTTGAGCTCACTTAGAGTTTTTGTATTTTTTTCTTACCTCATAAAGACTTTACACATGTCTTTGCACTTGTCCCAAGTGTTCTAATTGTGTCACTTCTTGGAGGGTTAGTTAGTAATTTTTCCATAGTTTCCTTATTTATCCTTGTCTTATAGATACAAAGAGTTCATTGTAAGCTTTAGATTTACTTTATATTTTTTTTGGCATTATTATGTGTATGTTCATTTGTGGAAGATTTTGTCTTTCGCATTTATGTTATTGTTTCTCTAAAAAGAATGAGTATGCCAAACATACAAAAATTTAGTTGGATATAACTTAGCATGAGATATATGTAAAATTTGTATGATAATCCTCATGTGAAGATTTGGAAATAAATTTTTGATATGCTAATGCCTTGGTATGTAAATCCAAATCGATTACTTTAAAAATTTTATTGTCACCTCTTTAAATTTGATCTTTATATTATTAATCATTACAAATCTTAGAGAAAAAATAAATTATGTTTAAAATATACCTCCTAAATGGGCCAACTAACTCATATCCTGGACATTATGTGTGATAAATTTGGGGATGAATTGGATGTTACAAATAAATGCATAAAAGGAATTTGTGAAACATGTGAAAGTTTAGCATTTTATTTTTTATTTAAAGATGAAGGCACTAACATGACCAAGATGGTCATTTGAAAGAGATACAAGTGCATCTAGTTTGAAACTAATTATGGTAAAGGATCCAAAAGACTAGATAATGTTGATGATGAACTACACATTGGAACATTATGAAAAAAATTCCAAATCTGATAGTTCCATATATACAACATAGTCATTTTTGGAAAGAAAATTAGTATAATACATTGAAGGATACTTTTCCTCCTAAAATAATCTTATTACTTGTTACCTTTGTAGAGAATTACTTATTTTCTCATCTAAAGGGAATTTAGACAAAATACTATTATATAGGATAGGTGAGTATCAAGTTACATGTGTGTTATCAACATGTATAGAGGCACGTAGATGGTGTTGAGAGTAATTATCTCCCATGCTCCATCAAGAAAGAGTATCACTTTTATATAAAAATGATAAAGAGAATGGTACACATCTCATGTAATTTACTTTCAATTATTTGATTTGTATCATGGTAGAAATGATGTAAGTGATCCAAGACTATATTATTTGGTTAGATAGTTGTGGGCCCCTAAATTCAAATCATCATGGTCTTTTCTTATACATTGTCAATTAGATCTTTTAAATAAGCCTCATATTTGGAGTTTTTTTTAGAGTGATAATGGGAAGGATGGCCATCACTATGTAGGGACTTACTTAAAAATGCACTTAGAAAACACCAAATTGATTATGGAGGAGATTATGTAAATGATGAATATGTTATTATTTAATGGTTTAATAAGAATTTCACTTGTGACACTCATTATTCAATGAGGAACGCACCTCCATAAAGACTCTTTTGGAAGATTACAAGTACACAAGAGAGTTATATTTATATTGTTAAAATTAAATTTGTATGATAGAAAGTGTTTTTAGCATTTATATCAAAAGTTAATTGATTGATTTTTATTTAGGGTTGAATCAAAGAATGACACATGGTTGTAAAGGGAAAGATAAGACTAAGTCAATCCAGAATATGATGACTAAAAATAATTGAAATTGGATGCTTTGTATGAGGGACTACTCATGTTATTGTTATGAATGCATGTCGAGGTCATATTAAAGATGCATGAACCAAACTTATGGCTATATAGGTGAATGGATAATAGCACCTCTCATTGTAAATGATAAATATGGACAAAAGGAAGATAAAAAATGTGAAGATATTCCTATAATTTCAATTTATTGTGACCACATGTTGATATTGATTAGAAAAAATTTAAGAATTGTTAAAATTGATGTTGAGAATTTAGGTATGTGTAAAGGTGTATATATATCTTATAGTTTGCTCTCTTTGTGCATGTTTTGTCATGGGATGTTCTTACATCATTATAGAAGCTAGAAATATAAATAATATGATTTAGCATATCGTGAACTGCTAGATGAGATAATGAAGATAATAAAACTAGAATAAATTGAGGGTATAGAGTTTCCCATATGATCATTTATCTTACAAGGTACATATTTGAGACAAGCAAAAATTATTCATAGGATCAATTATCTTGCAAGGTACATATTTGAGACATGGAGAAATTATATATATATTATTGATTATGAACCTATAATAAGGCATATCATTAGATCAACCTTATAGTTGCTACCAATATGTTGGTCATAGTGTGCCACATGTACATGGTCATCATAATTGAAAATTAGATAAAGAAGATCATGAAAAAAATTGGATGTAATTAATGAGAGATCTAATCCAATTGATATGGTTTAAATCATATTTTGACAATATTTTTGGTACTTATTTAATATACTTTATAATATTTCAAATTTTTACAAGTATATTAATGTACTTATTTATATCTTTGATGACCATGCATCTAGAAATTCTAGTTTAATGACTTGATATGTATCTCTAGTGTGATGAAAATTGATGATGTACTTGATTGAACCCAACTTTATTTATCTTCTTTTGATGTGGTTAATAAATTTTCATTATATATTGATTTGGTTTATGATGCATATTATTTTCATATATAATGATGTCTATAGAAGCACAAATTAAAAAATTACAAGAAGCATGAAATTGTGATTTGAAGTCCCTTTAAATCCTATTATGTCCCCTTAATCCCCTTAAATCCCTTTAATACATCCACTTAATTTCTAAACAAAAGATTGTATATAAGACCTTAATTTCTAAATTAATTAAAAGTTGATATAAATTTCATTTATAAATTTAATTAATAAAATTCAAAATTAATTATTCATTAATATAACTGTCAATTGACTTGTCTATAAATTGATGTTGTGTGATAAAAGACTCCATAAAGTATGATTGAATGCAATATATATTAATACATAGCAAGCAAAGATTGAGTAATACACGATATGACACATCATTAAAACAACAGATTGTGACATGTTACTAATGCAACAATGAGACCATTTGTTAAATATCAATGGATGGCAATCACAATGGAAAAATTACCCACCTATGGAAAATTTTGTTTGGTTGGTGAGAATAGACCTAATCAATGAATACTGAAAGAATAACCAATGCAACTAGCCTCCTTTATTCTCTACTAGCACAATCATTTGAAAAGAATTGGAAAGTCTTTCTTGGTTAGAGAACATGAGAAAGCAGGTGGACAAAAAGAAGGTGGTCCAGGAGATTATCAATGGTGGCAACACCAATGCTACCAAAGTAGGCAAAGGATTTGCAGAATACATTCTCAATGCAACATCAAACCTAACGCTCAGAATATGGGTAGTGAAAGAGATGGATTGGAAGCCATGTGTAGGCATAGAATTGGAAAGTCTTTCTTGGTGAAAGAACATGGATTCAGCTATAGAATGCAGCTAGACACAAAGAAGGTGGTCCAGGAGATTATTAATGGTGGCAAGACCAATGCTACCAGAGTAGTCAAAGGATTTGCAGAATACATTCTCAATGAAATATCAAACCTAACACTCAGAATTTGGGTAGTGAAAGAGATAGATGAGGAGGCATGTGTGAGGCCATGGCTTCTCTCTTACTACACTTAGCCCAGAAAAAATGTGTTTGATGTACCACAGGAACTCCGTTATCAAACATAGCTGGGGCTTTCATGCTCCATCAACCAAGAAAATGAATTTCATTATTTCTATTTGGATCACTCCCACACAGTGATTTATGACCAGTATGAGTATGATGGAATTAGATAAATCTATGAATGTGAATATTTCTGAGGAAGAATGCGTTGAAACCAAGAATTTCTGTGACTATTCATTGACGATGGAAAAAAATGTATAAAAATGTTGGTGGGAAAGCATTGAGGACCTGCGTAATTTTCTGCTAATTAAACATAGATGGATAAAAAAAATGATGGATTGGATGAATGAGATGTGATCAGGAGTCTACACTTACACTAATTTTATATCTTTTGGGTGTTTATTTTATAATAAAAAAATTGATAAAATTCATATATTTGATATCAATTGATATAAATTTATATTAATCAATTAATATAAATAAATTGATATAAAAAAAAAATTATATGGATTGATAAATAAATTGATCTAATAATTTATTTGGCTCTGTGAAAATTCATCTAGCAATTCATCGGAAGAAAATTCATCACATTAACATTTTTAATATATATTTTTAAGGCTTTGAATTTTTTTTCAAAAGAATAATTTTCACCACATTAATAACAGAAATACACACAAACCTCCATTATTCTTTGGCAAAAAAAATTTAAAGTCTTGGAAATATATATTAAAAATGTTAAATGCAATCTGGTGAATTGTTGGTGGCGAATTTTCTGTGGGGTGAATTTGTCATGGAGTGAATTTTCCTCATTTGCCTGATACCAATTCTTTATATGGATTGATATAAATTTATATAAATTTATATTAAAATTGATCAACTAATATGAAATAATTTGTATCAATTGACATGAGTTTATATCAATTAATATAAATTTATATGAATTGATTGTCAAATGATATAAAATATATATTTATATAAATTTATGTATGTTGATAGCAATTCATTTATTAATTGATATAAATTGATATATCATTTTTTTACATCAATTTATATCATTGGTCAATATACACAAATTGAATATATCTATTTATTTCCATCAAATGATATTAATTGATATCAAATTACATATCAATTAGTTTAAATATCAATTTTCTATGGAATTATATTTGTTTCATCATGACTCATTTTTCTATAACATGTGTTTCTTCTTTACAACCATTACAATTTATAAACTTTAACTATAAATTAAAATTTAATTATTTAATATAAATTTAAATATTCTAAGTATCAATTTCAATAAGAAATTGAAATAAAAAGATTGCATATATACATAAATATTTTTAAATTTATAATTAATTAAATATTGATATTTTTTCTTATAAACCTAGGTAAAACACCTAGGAGCGACACAAAAAAAAGTTGTATTTCAATTATGATAACAAGGAGCTCATCATATCTATTCTTAAAACAATATTTATCGTTCCTACTATATGAAGCAAAGACCAACACTTGATAACCACCCCCAAAACTGGAGGAATCCCCCTAAATCATTTAGAGATCTATTCCATAGAAAACCACCACATATTACTCTCTAATTATTATGTATTATATTACCAATGTCTAGTCGAAGAAATTGGGGCATGCACAAAGATGCCACCCATATACTATTACATAGATAATACACACATAGAGTTGACCAAAAACCACAAAATATGAGGAAGGGAAAATTACCATTGTCCCTGAAAATATAATTTTAAAAAATTGGACAAGCCATCATATAAGCTTTAGATTCTTAAACTTCAATCTTTTGTTTAGTGAACTAAGGGTTGGAAGTAAATTATGTCTCCAAACCAAGAAGATACAATTGACATACATCCTTTGTCAATAGAACCAAAGATGTCATAAATCTCACTGCAATCTGAAGGTAGAATCCAAGAGCTCCTTATGACACCAACTTGTAACCATTACAAAAGACCATCCATCTTCTAATCAAAGATTATTCATGGCTCACTACACACTATAACAACAACTTAGAACCAATTAAACTTGAAACAAAGAAGATAGAACACATTATGTAACTACATAAAGCTCTCACTGAAATTTATACCAAGTTATACATGGCATCATGACCAATATCATTGCCAACACTCTACTGAAAGTGGACAAAGCTTGGACCATGCACCATAAACCACTACTATAGATTCAAATGAACAACTATATCAAGTACTCCAATAATCATCTCTCACTACAATATGCATACCATTGTAATAATGGTGACCAAGAATATGGCCTAGCAAATAGAATTCACATCAGACAATTTTCCAAGATTTGCACGCATGCAACATCTAGAAGGAAAAATAAATATTCAGTGCTCCAATCTCAAATAACCGAAAAAAGATTCAACCTTGGACATTAGTATCATGCAAAATAGAGATATTTAGGTATAACATGTGGATTTCCAAGACTCAAACACCAAAATCAATGTTAGATTTAATTTTTCAAACAAACTCACATAGGAGTAACCACATATCGATAAGAATCCTCCAAGCAACCATGTAAACCTATAACTATCTTCATCCAGAACACCATGAATATAGTCTTACCACATATCTACATACCACATAATTTATTTAACATGTAAAACATGGAAAACCATCTCTGTAAATTTGAAATCCATATAACCATCCAAAAATTCACATTAAATATGCCATCTGAATAATGGAATAAGCACATATCTATAAGTTCCCACAGTTGAAAACAAGATTAAACTGCAACCCAATAGGAAAACCAAGTTGTCCAGGAGCTTGTAACATATGAAACATATCAGCTCCACAACTCACAAAGAGGTTAGTCACTTATCTTCTATTGCTTTCATGTAACCAAGGACTAAAACCATGAACCCAACATAAGCACTCCATTATGTACTTTAAGTCCAAAGTGTTCCTCCATGTAACTAGGATGTCTCTACCCATCCAACATGAACACCTTCTCACTGCACATGACCACAAGGTAAAGGAACAAAACCACCAAACAAGAGGATACAACCATATTGTCAAACAAGAGCTCCAATTTATCAAAACATAACCAACTCCATAAAGATCCATAACCACGAGCTTTCAATGCCCAACATAGATCACATTAACAATATTCATGAATTCCAATCTCACAAATCTACAAAAAAAAGTTAACTCAAGAACAAACATTGTTGCCCCCAAAATCCTTCCAACAACCTCCAATTCCTTCTAACAAATTCCCAAAAACTTTCTAGACTAAGAAATCAAAAAAGGAGGAATACCTAGAACCTAGTTAACCTTCAGCTTTGATACCAAATGATGATAAATAAACAAGTTCAATATCGATTGTTGGGAAATTCAATCTCTATCCAAATATGACTTCAATGGATGAGATACAAGACTTGGACTACATCAACATGAAAATCTAAAAATTATATGCAAATTTGAAAATTAAGTTGCCTTAAAATGGAAATACCATGATTAGATCCATATTCTTTATGATGCCAAAAAAACAACCAACTTAACATGCTTATAAACACTACCTTATGTGAACTTATAACAAAAATAAATAAAGAATATCATCAGAATAAGATAGCAGCAAAGAGGCACAAATCAGCAACACAAGATCATCACATAACATAGGATTTACGTGGAGAAACCCTTGTGGTAAAAAGCTCCACCAAGAAAAGAGGCCAAGTATGGATTATCAACAAATAAATGAGATTACAATGCAATCACTTTCATTATCCTATTTGCCTCCACCATGGAAACACTTGTGTACCTGTGAACAAGCTCCTTATTGTTGAAAATGGAGGTAATTATGTAGCTTAAAACTTGTAAACCTATGTGATTGTAGATTTAATTAAGTGTTCTTTGTCACAATTCTTTGTGTATGATTATCTGTTTAGATCAATTTTACCAATTGTAGAAAGAGATAGAAGATTGTAGAAGAATGAAACAAGAAGATATTATTGACACAACATATACGTGGAGAAACCCTTTCAGGAAAAAACTCCACCAGAATCAATAGTGCTTGCATTATTTAACCTTAGAACAAGATTACAATAATACTGTATCAATCCTTGATTGATATGCTTCCTTTGCCTTCAACAATGCTTCTTCACAACCTACACAAAACTCTCATACACTTTCTGCAGCACAAGTTATCCATGCATTCCATGTGACCAAGCATGCATCCACACATCCCATGCCATGCTTTAAACCCTCACACATGTACAAGCTCAACCTGCTAACCTGCTTCAAACTTTGATGCAATTGCTACAATAAATAGATAATTAATGAGCATGTAAACTCATAAGAGTTATCAAATACAAGAGCATAAAGCTCCTCTCAAAAATCTACGCCTAGATTGTGCAAGTAGAGTTCCACACTGTAACATGAAGTCAAAACCAAAGTCTCTTCAATTTAGGCGCCCCAAACTAAACACTTAACTGATCGTTGGTCAAGAAAGTATCTTGCAAGCATCACCTCAAAGTTGGCACCCAAGAATGGGCCCACTTAACTAAGCCTTGTAAATATCTTCTCATGCAAAAGTTGTTAACTCAAAGATGCCAACTTGGGCGCCCAAGGCGGGTCCAAGTCAATCTTAGTTAACTGAAACATATCTCTCCACCAATTCATGCAAACATTATCCATAATTGATCATCCCCACTTAACTAAAAGTAACCACCTATTATTTGTCATGCAACTCAATTCATTATTCATGCAACTCAAGTCAACTCAAGTCAACTAGCATTCAATTGAAACTAACTACATGCAACTGAAGATAACTAAACCATAACTGAACAAAATTGAACTAAACCGATATTGAACTGAACTGAACTCCACTCATGTAAATATCAATCCCTAACTTGTAGGACCTTTACATGCATTACTGAAGTGTTATCAATCCTCCAAATAGTTAACTTAAGCAAGGTGGGTTCCACCTTCCATGTGGGCGCCCTATGTGCTCCTATTTTGTAGGAGCTCTTCTTGGGCATCCCCACATGTTTCTATCATTTAGGAATAATTACAAATGTCAATTTACATGTTCATTTCATTTGAATTTAATCTCTTTCTAATCCTAGTGTTGGGGGTGATCCTAAATAGTGGTTTACAATTTTTGGCCAAACTAGACACTGAAATAATTTTTTCTAACTAAATCTTCACTTTTGAGCACCTATAGCTGCTAAACTGTGAGGAATTTGAAGATGATGTAAACTAGTGATTTGTGACATTTTGTCTATAGATTTTAAATATATTTTTTTCAAAAATTTTGGAATCAGATTGCACTTCTTTTTCCATCTCCTTACAAAACTAGTTTTTTTCAATAAACAACATTTTTAAGGAGTGACGCTCACCATCTAACGCATAATTTTTTTCCATGAAAGATAAAATTCTATTTTTTTCAAATTTAGATTTGTAACTACGATATCTAGTGCTTCCAATTGGTTTGATAGCATTTTATTGAATATTTTTTCCTTAATCAAGTTTCGAAGTGAAACCAATTACAATTCAGACATAGGTGGACCGTATAAAGCGTAACTTTTTTTTATGTATCGAAATTCTTTTTTTTGTTGGATCAATTACTTCAATATTTGGTGCACTCATATTTTTCAAAAAAAAAATTGATAATCTACTATTTTTCCACATGTGCATAATAGAGAGCTTGATTTTCAGTGAAAAACCTATGTTTAATAAAACTAAAAAACAAATACATAATAAAACCAAAACATATTAAAATTATATTTGTTGGATAGCTCATTCTAAGGAATACCATCATCTAGTTGAGTCTGTGAAGTCTCCTCCATTTTCATCCTCAACCCGAGCTTTGAAGCGCAAAATTCTGGACTTTTTTGGTGCCAGAGGGTGAGAAGGTGGGAAAAGGGGGGTTCGAACGAACCAGGGTTCATTCGAACCCCCTTTCAAAAAATGTTTTCTTTGTGTTTTTTGGCGGGAATGGTGGGACCTTGCATTTAATTGGTTTGCTCAAACCAAGGTTTATTCGAACCCTTTTTTGGTTCACTCGAACCACATGGTTCATTCGAACCCCAAAAACCAATTTTTTTTGCATGGGGTCATTTTTTGCAACTTTTCCTTCCTCACTCAAATTGTAAACCACTTTTATGGGTTTACCCTTGGGGAACACTTTCCAAGGACTTAGGAGATATATGGAATATGTTTAGGATTGCAATTAAATGGCATCATATTCCCAACATTCTCCCACTTGACATTATACATTGCAATTATTCTAAACAAGGAATCATTATTATAAATCAAGTAGAGGACTCAAGGAAAATGGCCTTCCTACACCAAGAGAACTTATCTGCAACATTGATCAAAGTTTCAACTTTCTCAATCAATACCTTTCCCGAGTCTCTATAACCAAACTATCATAGGTAGATCTTCATGCTATCAACATAACAACCCAAATTTGCAAACAAGTCCCTATATATCCACCATCCTGCAAAATAAGACTTCAAGGTAATAACACACATAGACATGTGATAAAAAACCTTTGAAGTAACTCACTATAGTAAAGTGTAACTAGTCCAAGAGAGATGCTCCTCTCATACAAAACACATATACCTTCTGGAACTCCCACTGCACAGGTAATGTCAAATCTGAAAACAAGATCACAACATTAACAAGTCCTCCTATAGCACTTCACATAGAGGATGTGGCTAACTCCTCTATCATAGTGTCAAAGAAGCATATAATGATATGCAAAATACATATCTCATAACACAAGAACCTTCAAGAAGAAGACAATATTCCCACAAAGAGAGAACCTGCAAATCAAACCATGTTCTTATACCACACTAACATGTGCCAAACTGTGTAAAGTAAGATCTCCTTCAACACTCCCAAACTAAAAGGATATCAACATCTAACAATTCAACTTGTAATGAAACGTGGTAGAACTTAGATGTACAGAAAGTAGATCAAACTTAGCCAAACATTCCCACAATAAAAGGGAATATGCCCTAGAAAGCCACTATCTCTCATACCTCTCCTACCCAAATCCTCAGAACTAACTCAAGTTCAAGATTGCAAGGAGAATAATGAAAATACATAAAATCATGCATCTACTTCTCAATAATCCCTCAGAACTCGATTTTCAAGACTAATGCATAAGAAAAGACAAGATACATATAAATAATGCATCTAATAATCAAGAGGGCAACACCTCTTAGATCATTTACCTACCAAGTAGACCAAGAGTGGGATACAAGATTGTCCTGTGCATACAACACCAAGTAATATAGGCTCTCAATAAAGACAACCTTCTCATCAGGTCTATGATGGACTCACATCCATTTCCAGGTGTAGGCTCCTCGGTCTTTACTGTTGAAAAACTTTTATAACAAGTAACCATTCCAACACATATCTCTTAGCATAAGAAATATCCAGCCTAAGCCAAGTCTCTCTAATATCCATGAGCACCCACCAATCAATCCATACCAACTTCAAATGCAACCTACATAATCATGAAGCTCCAAGCAAATGATTAATACTCAAAACCAAAAAGTACATCTTCTCCAAAGGAAGAACAATAAAACCTTTACCAAAGACTCTAAGGGTGCTCCATGAAACAAGATGTTAAAACCTCTTCAAATTACATGAAGATAACCATATCCTACCAAAGCTCCCACTGAACTATGATACCGAGCTATGCATGGAAACAAGATAAACATCAAACCATCACTGTCAAAAATTCCCACTGAAACATGTAACCAAGCTATCCATGACATCTTGATAACCATCTCCTTAATGTAGATCATTCATGGCCTCAACACAATCAAAGAATCTTTTGTTAATGACACAGCTCCCAAAAGGTCAAGAAAACCATAATCTCTAAACCAAGAAGATAAAACACACTTCTTTTACAAATCTATAATAACACAAAATTAAAAGTTCCCACTACAGCCAAAAAACCTTCAAACTTTTAAGAGAAAGGTGTCCCAAATTCTACCCAACCATTAGCTCTAATACCAAATGTTGAAAATGGAGGTAATTGTGTAGCTTAAAACTTGTAAACCTATGTGACTATATATTTAATTAAGTGTTCTTTGTCACATCTTTATGTATGATTATTTGTTTAGATCAATTTTACCAATTGCAGAAAGAGACAGAAGATTGTAGAAGAATGAGACAAGAAGATAGAAGTGACACAACATATACGTGGAGAAACCCTTTCAGGAAAAAACTCCACCAGAATCAATAGTGCTTGTATTATTTAACCTTAGAACAAAATTACAATAATACTGTATCAATCCTTGATTGATATGCTTTCTTTTCCTTCAACAATCCTTCTTCACAACCTACACAAAAATATCATACACTTTTTGCAGCACAAGTTATCCATACATTCCATGTGACCAAGCATGAATCCACACATCCCATGCCATGCTTTAAACCCTCACACATGTACAAGCTCAACCTGCTAACCTGCTTCAAACTTTGATGCAATTGCTACAATAAATAGACAATTAATGAGCATGTAAACTCATAAGAGTTATCAAATACAAGAGCATAAAGCTCCTCTCAAAAATATATGCCTAGATTGTGCAAGTAGAGTTTCACACTGTAACATGAAGTCAAAACCAAAGTCTCTTCAATTTAGGCACCCCAAACTAAACACTTAACTGATCATTGGTCAAGAAAATATCTTGCAAGCATCACCTCAAAGTTGGTGCCCAAGAATGGGCCCACTTAACTGAGCCTTGTAAATATCTTCTCATGCAAAAGTTGTTAACTCAAAGATGCCAACTTGGGCACCCAAGGCGGGTCCAAGTCAATCTTAGTTAACTGAAACATATCTCTCCACCAATTCATGCAAACATTATGCATGATTGATCATCCCCACTTAACTGAAAGTAACCACCTATTATTTGTCATGCAACTCAAGTCATTAGTCATGCAACTCAAGTCAACTAGAATTCAACTAGAACTAACTACATGCAATTGAAGATAACTGAACCATAACTGAACTGAACTAAACTAATATTGAACTGAACTGAACTCCACTCGTGTAAATATCAATCCCTAACTTGTAGGATCTTTACATGCATTACTGAAGTGTTATCAATCCTCCAAATAGTTAACTTAAGCAAGGTGGGTTCCACCTTCCATGTGGGGGCCCCATGTGCTCCTATTTTGTAGGAGCTCTTCTTGGGTGTCCCCACATGTTCCTATCATTTAGGAATAATTACAAATGTCAATTTACATGTTCATTTCATTCGAATTTAATCTCTTTCTAATCCTAGTGTTGTGGAACACTTTCCAAGGACTTAGGAGATATATGAAATATGTTTAGGATTGCAATTAAATTGCATCCTACTCCCAACACTTATGCCTCCATTTGTCCTTGCTCTTGCAGAGTTACACTACATTCAACTGTTCCTACTTTACTCTACATCCAAGAGGCTGAATTTATAGACTTGTGAAGGCATCTAATGCACCAAACAAGGCACCCAAAGATTACCCTTCATTCCAAATAACCCAACCCTTGGAAATCCTCCACGAAATATGAAACGACACTGATTTAAGCTCCAATACTCTCCCTCCCACTTGGGCGCCCAACCATGAGAGATAAACATTACATTAAATGTAATAAATGATGGAAAACCAAGTGACACATGTTGCCTCTATCCAATAATCCACTTAGAGAATCCCAATAGTCACTTATTTATCATTTCCTTTATCTTTTATTATCCCATTCTAGGCATCGACATGTGGGGAAAAAAATATTAAATATTTATGTCCACAACCCACCTTTATCGTTGCTAGTGGACCCATCACCCCTTATGAGTATATTACAAACAATGGTGAGAATTAATATTACCAAATATTTTCCCAATACACCCTAGGTGAGCTTAGAGACACTTTCTAACAATGTTGGAATCATGACATAGGATTTACAAGGTGGATGACACCTAATCCTAACAAGTCTGAGTGTAAGTTCATACACACTTAAGTGGGGGCTAAATGTAGTGTAGAAAATTGTATACCTTAACAATTTCACATTATGTTTTGGCACCCTAATTTATTGGACTTAATTAAGCTTCCAATATTCCAAATTATGCATTCCAAAGCCTAATTTTTACTGTTTTCTAAAGGAGGACAAGCATTGAACAAATACATCCAATCATTAAATTATCCCTAACTTTGAGTGTCCTAGAAATTTGGGATAGGACCCATTCGCCTATGGGCGACTGGATCCCCCATTTTAGCCAACACCCAAATTCAAATATGTTGTTGGCAATATTTTAACATCTAAAATTCAAATATGAAGTGTCAGCTTTTGTAATCTAATTTTCAAGAAATTGGATAAACACCTATAAATACCTAGTTATTTTACCATTTGAAATTTAAGCAACATGATCTAGCATTCAAAGAGAAAAAACTATTATTAAGAGCAAGTCAAGAGCAGCATATTAGAGCATTATTACACTAATTCAAGATCCAACATCATGTCAAATTTTATGTGTGTTCATGTTGTCATTATTTTGTGAAGGCTAACATCTTTTTGTAGGTCTCCAAACATTCAAACAAATATATCAAGCAAGATCCAAATCCTTGAAGAGATGTGAATGGCTTTAGTCCTTCAAGGAAACCATTGAAGGGTGGTGAGTTGCGACATTTTGTTCATTCATCATTTCCTTCCTTTCCATTATCGGTTTATCATTGACATTGCCATTATGGAAGTGGGAACACTTGCATGGGGTTTGATTGAGGCAAGCCCCTATATGGCACACCATCTTCCCTCTTTGTGAATGTGCAAGTTGTAGGTTTGGAGAGGATTGAAGAGATCTTAAGGGAAAATTCTCCATTATTGCATTTGTTGTCATCAACCTTGTCAAGACATGGAACCTCACCTATAGAATTTATTGATGATATTTCAACAAGTTTACAACCAAGAATCAGGAGCTCATATCTAGCACCGAGGGACTACAAAAACATTTTTAGGACCCCCCATCAAAGACCCATTCACCCTTGGGTGACTAAGTCCCTCTTGGCATGTTGAATCCAACTTTTGGTGGCAAGTACATATCATAGATTTGTATTGCTTCTGGATTTGATTGTGTAAGGATTTTTTGCATCAACGTTTCGAATCACACTCCGTGATCCATCATCAGGATGTAAGTACATATCATCAGACATATTTCAGATCCACTTGCAAATCACTATTTTAGTCTGTTTACTTTCAAGAAATTACATTTAGCATATTAGGTCATATAATCTAACTAGGGAAATCAATCAAAATCATTTTCAATTCATTCCTAAGACTCATAAGGATGAGATCCAGGTTTGATTGACTCACCTTGGAGGTTGAAAGTCAATTTATGCACCTTGTTGATTTGAATCCTAATTAAATTATAGAAATGATGGAATATTTACCTTAGGTCTTGGATACTCAACTTAGGGTATCCACATTTTTATGTTTCACATTTTTTAACAATGTTTAATTTTAATAAATCAAATTTTCTAATGTTTATTATAGGGTATTTCTAATATAGAAATAATTAATAATAAGTTATAAAAATAATATCAAAGAATCAACTTAACCCACTTGATTTATATCAATTGTTGAGGTTACAACATTGTTGCCCCTATGCCAAATAATAAACTGTTATAAAGCATTTTCAAATAATTGATCATAAAAATTGATAAACATGATATTGAAATATAAAATTTAATGGATTTTTCAATTACTAATCTCTACAAAACATATTAAAAGTTTGTATTAACCCAAATCGCCAATTGCAATTTATTAAGAAAACATTGACATCCTTTTTTCCACAATAATAATCTGTCATAAAACAATCATACATATTTGATCACACAAAATAATAGATAAAGAATTAGAAGATAAAATTTAAAGGGTTTCTTTGAAACATAGATTGTTATGACATATTCAAGAATCAAATCAACCCAATAAACTAATTAAAATTTGTAATTAAAACATTATTATCCTCTAGTTTAAAAACTAAAAAAAAATTGATAAACAAATTTGGGAGTAGCCAAGAGAGTTGTAATATGTTTCTTTCATCATCTTCTTCTTGTCAACTTGAAACATAAATTTTACAAAAAAAATTCACTTGCAAACAAAAATCAAATTGAGGAAATCACTTGATATAACATTTCTTATGAAAAACAATCTTCAAAAAGCAAATGGAAAATAGTTGAGGAGACTCATATTTAAGGTATCAAAAGTTAAGAAAAACTGGCGCAAGGTGGTGAAGGGGAGCAAAAAGTTGCAGAGGTAAAAAGGAGACGATGGAGAGATATGGAAGAGGAAAGTTGTCCAAGAAATAAGGTGAAAGAGGATGGCAAGTTGGAGCAAGCAGGTTACACCCCACAATGGGTGTTTGAAAATGGAACTTGGGTGGATAAATGTCACCTGCATTTTCGTAAGATGAAAATTCCTAAAATGCAAGACCGCAACTAGAGAAGAAGACTCCAAGGTGAAGGTGGAAGGAGGGTTCTTGAACAAGGATGGAATGTAGTAGATCATCAAAAGAATGAGAAAAATTAGAGCGCCCAAAACTCAAGGTGTGGGTGGTTTTAGGAAAAAGGACGCCATGGAAATCCATTGGACTCTAATTGGTGTTACAAGGGCAATGGCACTTGGAAACACACCAACAAAGTCTAGAAAGTGAAAGGCTCGAGAAACCCTAAGCCGGAGAGAGAAGGAAAAATGAGCCAACAAAATGGACAAGAATTTGAATTTGGGAGAAGAATGAACCCAAGAGATTAGGAACTATACAGAAGGAAAGCAAATAGGAGGAAATTCCAAAATAAAGGGAAAGGAATGAATGCAGGAGAGAGTTTGCGGCCACGGGGAAGCAAGCTATATTCAATGCCTTCATAATCGATTGAATCAAGAGTGACCAGACTGATGGACAAAGCTCTATTTTCCAAATGGAGCAGCCCAGGGTGCCCTAGGGAGGAGATCAAGGCTTGGTGGCGAACCAGTTTCAAGGATCGGGTAAGCATCCACTAATTACCAAATTATTTCTTTCTCATAGAATGTATAGATCAACAATTAAAGCAGGAAATAGTAGATGGGAAACCCCTATTTTTGAATGGTCATAGTTTCCACTGCCTAAACTGGAGATCAAACTTCGATCCCTAGAATTACACAATCAAACAAATCCCTACTTGGATCAAATTGGTGGATCTTCCCTCAGAATTTTGGAATATGGAGGTCATGGTGAGAATAGGAGATGCCCTAGGAGTATGCCTAGGGATAGATGAGGACTTCATAAATGGAAAAGATGGTGCAGAAGCCAGCATCCTAGTAGAGATAGATGAGGGGGTTGGCATCTACAAGAACTTAGAAATTTTGACAAAGTATGGAAGTTGGCAACATGAAATAGAGGTGTGGGAAGGAACTGAGCCTAAAAAGTGCCTCTTTAGAGAATCATTCCAGGAAGGTACCTCAAACAGGGGAAAAGGGATCAGTGAAAGCGAGAAGGATCTAGAAGAAGCAGGGGATAAAATATCCCAAGGAGATGCAACTCAATCCCCAAAAGACTCAACCCAGAGAGGATGTACAAAATCTGAGAGGAAGAAGTTTGAAGGAGGAATCCAGAATAGTAGAGAGGCATCCCACCCAATGAAGGCATAGTCGGTGGTTGTGGCCTCCCAAGCAGAAAAAGATCTCAACATTCTTCTGGGAGAAGCAAAGGAACTTCAGAAGGACATCAACACACAACTTAGGGAACTTTCCAAAGAAATAAATAGTGCAAAGAGGGGATCCCAGGAAGCAGGAGAAGAGGTAGTGAAGGGGAAGCAAAGTAACAGAAAATATGATGAAGAAGAATTCCAAGAGGAAAAAGGAAACTACTCATTGTCTGAGGAAGAGGTGAGTGACCAATTCACAGAAGGAGAAGAAGAAGACTTAGAGGAGGCTGAGGAGGGAGAGTTGATTAAAGAAAGGATGCTTGAGAAGTCCAAATAAAAAATAAGCAAACCAAACATAAAATAGAAAACCAAAAGGGGTCAAAAAACAAACAAATCTAAGTTGGTAATTGCAAGTAATGCTACAGGGCGGAGGAAACTGAGAACCAGGGAGGATGTCCTCCTTCCCAAGTCTGAATGAGGATAATAGCATGGAATATCAGGGGCATTAATGCCCCTAACAAATGGTGCATGGTCAAATGCCAAATTGACCAATCGAAAGCGGACATAGTTCTAATCTAGGAGTCTAAATGGAGTAAAGAGGAGGGAAAGAAGAGATTGAGCAATTGGAGATAATGGAAAGGCTAATTCAAGGAGGCTATAGGAGCGTTTGGTGGCCCGGGAGTAATATGGAATCCTCTAACAATAGATGGGGAAATGGAAAAAGAAGATGAAAATTGGTAGATGATAAAGTTCAAGGGACTGAGGAGACACGAAATCTTCTTCATCATCAATGTATGTGACACAATAGCCACTGTGGAAAAAAGACAAGTGTGGAATAAAATCTCAAGTGAACTAGAAAATTGGAAAAGTGAGAGAGGGATAGTAGTAGGGGATTTTAATGCAACCTTGAATAATGAGGAGATGCAAGGGGGGTTGGGAAGAACAAAAACCATTCAAAGAGATTTCCAATAATTTGTAGACGAAAATCAACTAAAGGACCTACAAACCAAAAATGGAACTTTCACATTGTAAAACAAAAGGAAGGGCTTCACCAACATAGCTGAAAGACTGGATAGATTTTTTCTCTGGGGGGACTAGGGAGAGGCAACAACCACATAGGAAGTCGACATCCTACCTTACACAGGGTCAGACCATTTCCCTGTTTTTCTTTCCTTTAGGCAGGATGACCCCCCTAAAGGAAGTCCATTCAAGTTTGAAAATATGTGGTTGAGAGATGAACATTTTCCAAAGCTAATAGAGGGGTGGTGGAATGAGATTAGGTTTGGAGATAAATAAGAGCTATACAAGATAAACAAGAAGTTAGGATACACCAAGAATAAACTCAAAGACTAGAACAAGTCTCATTTCAATAATATTTTCTAGGAGAAAGAAATAATAGAGCAAGAGATTAGAGCCCTGAATGAGCATATAATAGAAAATGGAATGGATGCAGCCGATTTTGAGAATGAGGAATGTCTGAAAGAAGAACTGGCAAAAATACTAAAGAGGGAAGAATGCTTCTGGTGACAAAAATCAAGAGAAACTTGGTTGAAAGGAGATAGGAACACCAAATACTTTCACAAAACAACAATCTCCAACTAAAGTAAGAACATGATTGTAGAAATCAAGAAGGTTAATGGGGAAGTAACACAATCTATTGAAGAAGTGAACAAGGAGGCAGCCAAATTCTTTGAGGATATTCTGAACAGAGAGAGCTAGGAGAACAGAGCAACAAGGGAAAGACTGTTGAACTCAATCCCTACAATCATAAAGGAAGAGTAGAATAGGCGGCTATATCAGAAGGTTTCTTTGGAAGAAGTCAAGGAAGCATTTTCCAGATGAATCCAGACAAGGCCCCAGGGCCTGATGGATTCCCAACTGGTTTCTTCCAAAAAATTTGGGACATAGTTAGGAGAGATCTATGGGCGGCAATGGAAGAATCAAGGATAAAAATGACAATGTTGGGGGTAGTAAATCTACATTTTTGGCCCTAATCCCCAAGAAAAAAGACCCTCAGACAATGAGTGATTTCAGACCAATTGCATTATGCAATACGGTGTATAAGGTGGTCACCAAAATAATAGAAAACAGACTCAAGGAAGTTCTAAATGGGGTCATATCAAAAGAAACTAGTGGATTTTCACCAAGAAGGTCGATAGCAGAAGGAATAATCATTGCTCATGAAACTATACACTCAGCCATGAAGAATAAAGAAGCTTGTATGGTGTTGAAACTGGACATTCTTAAAGCTTATGACATGATAGACAGACAATTTCTCTTGGAAGTTCTGGGGAAATTTGGATTTGAAGAAAATTGGATAAATTGGATAAAAAGTTATATCTCAACAGCCAAATTTTTTGTACTAGTGAATGGGTCCGCACATGGATTCTTTCCTTCTGCAAGGGGGCTAAGACAAGGTGACCCCCTCTCCCCCTTCCCATTCATAATCATGGCAGAGGTACTGGGGGGGATACAAAAGCTGAGAAGGGAAGGAAGATGGGTGGGAGTTCATGTGGAAAATGGTATGGAACCCACTACACATCAATAATTTGCAGATGACACCATTCTAATGGGGGAGGCTAGTAGAAGAGAAGCAAGGGTGATCAAGAAATTTCTAGAGGATTACTATAGTGCATTAGGACATACTATTAACTAGGGAAAGTCAGAGGTCTTTTTCCTCAACACTCAACCAAGTCTACAAAAGGATCTAGCCAAAATCTTGAATCTGAAAGTGGCAACACTACCAGGATGTTTCTTGGGGATGCCCATGTTTGCAGGGATAAACAAAAATTGTTATTGGGAGAACTTGGTAAACAATTGCAAGAACAAATCAGGAACTTGGAAAGGTAGGTGGTTGTCCTCAGCAGGAAGATTATTAATGGTGAAATCAGTATTGTCAGCCATACTGGTGTATTCAATGTCATGTTTAAAGCTACTTAAAGCAATGGAAGAATCCCTAAATCAAATCTTTAGGAAATTCTTTTGGAGTGGAACAGGAGAACAAAACAAATTCCCTTTGTTGGCTTGGGACAAGGTGTGCAAACCCAAAGAGGCTGATGGGGATGGGATCAAACAACTAATGCTAGTGAATCAAGCCATGGGGGCTAAATTGGTATGGGACATT
Source organism: Sequoia sempervirens (assembly GCA_007258455.2). Lineage (NCBI taxonomy): Eukaryota > Viridiplantae > Streptophyta > Pinopsida > Cupressales > Cupressaceae > Sequoia > Sequoia sempervirens. The sequence goes on from VDFB02321841.1 coordinate 180,473, forward strand.
CATACAAAAAGTGAGTAGAAGCGAGTTAGAATTATGAGAAGAAAGTATCTAGATTCAGATGAACCATCTAGAATCCTTACCACAATGAACCCGCTGAGAGGCTCTGCAATTTGGAACTTCATTTTGGAATGCATAGACATTATATCTAAGCATGTAACTTGGAAGATTAGAGATGGAAATAGTGCATCCTTTTGGAATGATTCATGGTGTGGGAAACCCCCTATCAACAACTCCCAGGGATTGGAAGAAATTAAGGAAGAAACAACAAGACTATGGGGGAATAAGGTTTCCAACTATGGTAGGATAACTAACAACCAGGGGACCCCCTGTTGGGGTTGGAATGATCTGAAAACCCTCAATGTGCCACAAGCATAGAAAGAGGCATTAACAAAAATTCTCAAAGGTAGACATTTTTTCCCATCCAATGACAAGGGCATAATCAGATGGTGTGGGCCTTCCACAAGCTCATACAAAGTGAAGTTCAGATATAAGATTAAAGAGTTGGACATGGAAAGGGAAGACTAGTCATGCAAGTTGATATGGGGGAAAAAATGCCTTCCTAAAGCAGGAGTCTTTGCATGGATGACAATTCAAAAAAGAATACTTACAGAGGATAGATTAGCAACCTTTGGTGTTCAAGGGCCGAGAAGGTGTTCAATGTGCAAAGAGAATGAAGAATCTACAAATCATCTTCTTTTGACATGCCCTTATGTAAATTATTGTTGGGGTAGGGTCAAGGACAAATTAAATCTCCAATGCCCCATGCCAACAGACCTAGTGTCATGGTTCAAAATGTGGCACCAAGGAGGTAACAAATCAGTATTCAGTGGAATATGGCAAATTACCCCATCCATTGTAATACGGGAAATTTGGAAGGAACGTAATAGAAGTATCTTCCAAGGGAAGGAGATGAACAAACACAAGCTTTGGGAGAAAATTGAGAGGGACATAGTAGAATTGGTCAATGAAGATCTACCCGATGCAGAGCAGGCAAGCAGAAAAAGTTCACAAACTAGGATGATAGCCTAATGAAAAAAATTGATGGCTTGAAGCCACCACTATTTAGTGGAAACAACATGCTGCAGTCACCAAAGATAAAGAGAGCAGAAGTAGTATGGAAGGTACCGGAAGAAGGTTGGACCAAAATAAATTTTGATGGAGCTACTCGTGGGAGCCCAGGACCAAGAGGTGCTAGTTGTATTGCAAGGGATGTTCATGGAAAGACTTTAGTAGAAAAATCCATTTCATTGGGAGTATGCACAAACAATGAAGCAAAATTTAGAGCAACAACCATCATATTACATTAGGATTAGAATTGGGTGTAAAGCAGATACACTTGAAAGTGGACTCTCTCATTACAATCAACGCCATCCGTAGAGGTAACACTCTGAATTGGAAACTAAACCACTTGTTGTAGAGCATCAAACAACTAGCAAGCAAATACGATGCCTTTCAAATAAGCCACATATATCGGGAAGGTAATGACAAGGCGGATGAGCTGAAAAAAAGGGCATCAAAAAGTAACGCGTAGGCGGAGGTTGGGATAAAGTCAAAGATGGAGAAGAGGGCATCAAAAATACTGAAACAACTGGTGGTTGAAGAAGCACTTAATAAAATGAGGACAAAATCTAAGCAGATTGGATTGACAAGACATGAGCCATTAATAGAAGGCGAGGAGCAAGACATGCGAGCAAGTCCCAAGGTAAAGGAAATGACCGGTGGTTAGCCCAGTATCATGCATTTAATCTATTTCGTATCAACAACAAGGTGGTGGCGAGCAAACACATTTCAAAGGGAACGACCCCTGAAAATCTCATTATGAGGAAGTAATGCCATCATTTTTAAAAGGCCAAGGCTGGTGCTAGCTCAAACAAAATGTTATAGCACCATTCTTAGAAGTAAAGAGAGAATAAAAAGAGCAGTGTAAAATGCTTAAAGTTTGAGCATCAAAGAGGTGGTGTGAGTGGTTGTAGCAGTTCTAATGGAGACCCCACTATACTTGGACACAGAGAAGCAAAAACAATCCTTCGTAGGCAAAATTACAGACAAAAGATTGCAGGGGTTGCTAGCTTCTTCCCACCCATTGGTCCTCTGGGTGACCAAGAAAGTTCTGGGCCTAGAATTCTTAAGGGCCTACCACAAATTCGGGTCAAACTCAAAAATCCTGACCATGTTCTTGGTCGTGCTTCTTCACATGGGTGTATCCAAGGAGAATGGGAAGAAACTCATGTAGATGGTTTTCATCCACACCTAGTTGGGAGAGATTGACACGACCTTGGACAATGTGGATGAAAACAAGAAAATCCCAATGCCCTAGAATTATTACATGACTTGTATGAATGGAAGGGAAATCATGAAGTTCCCTCTTATTCGAACCATTGACCCAGAGGGGTTCGAAAAACTATGGGACGAGCGAGAAAGGAACATTTTCTTCCTTCTCAGAGTGACTAAATTGGTGGGAAACCTTCCACGAGGCTGGGCAATGACGTATGTGGAGGATGAAGGGCTTGCAGATGAGATTGTGGTAGGAGACGACAATGACTAGGATTTTGGTACGGGAGAAGAATGACGTCAAGACGACAACAAAGACCTTGAGTAGAAAGCAAAAGGCCCGACCCACCAAAACTGGAGAGCGGACTGTCCAGTGGTGGTAGACTACAAATCCTACATGAAGAGGACAGAGTCAGACGACGATGAGGTTTGAATAAGGTTGGTTCGGTAATGGTTTCTCTACGATATTGTTATAAAAATAGTAATCAGGGTATAGTCTACAAAATATAGGAGTCAGTCCCAGGGGTAGATGGTATTGCCTGTGTTCGAAACCAAACCCTTTTGTAATGGTAAAATATGAATATCTAGTATTTTTTTTTTGGTCGGTAACATGAAATTTTATATTACTTAAAATTAAAGATTACATCCATTTTAGTTTGATGCCTCCCAAAAAAAAAAATTCCCCCAAGACTGAAAACAAGCACCTTAACGTGCAGCCACCAACAACTAACAACTGTAAATATTGTAATTGTTAACAATACAAGAAAACACCACCAACATTCTATGCATTTACCCCAAACTGAGCTACCAAAATGAGGGAACCTATCATCCTGATACCCCAAAAACAAAAATCACTAGTAGTGACAGAAATTTGAACAAAAAGAAGCAAAAAAGATCCCAACGTATCTTTCAATCACGAGCACTACCCGAGCCCGACGGTCCTTCACCCAGTTCTTTCATTTGCTTCTTCTTCTAGAACCTGTGCCGCTTCTTCATCGGTGTTTACTCTGACACTTTACTTTCACCACCTTGCCCTGTGCTTCCCTTTTGTCCTTCTCAATGAACTCGTCGATCTCCATAAAAAGCTTAAGCACCTTCCATCCCAGTCTGGATTCTTCCCGGCATCTGGATTTAAAGTTTCCTTCCAACCATCAAATGAAAGGCTTGATTCTGGCACCCCCATAAAGCAACTCCATCTCTTCATCAATAATTCCTTCAAAAATGTCCAAACCTACCCCCGGTATCACCCATTCAAGAATGGACTCCATGTCCACCAAAAAATCCTTGTGAATAATTTTTAGCATCACTTTACACACCAATTCCACATATTATCCTAAGTCAAGACCCCATGCCGCAATCAAGGAGTACACATCCAGGTTTGTTCTAAGCTTATGCCTTAGAGCACCAAAATCCCTGCCAATTATCATTCTTACACACTGCACAATTTGATCGTCTTCAATGAGGAATAAACCCCCTAATCTTTTCACCGACGCTTCACCAAAAAATGGACTCATTTGCCCACGTGATTGAAAAGTAAAATTGGCCTCCATTTTTCTCTGATAACACACCACCTTCACCGCCAGAACACTACTGCCAGATGATTTAACCACTTCAAAATGTGAGGAAACCATCATTTCCTCAGCTTTTAATCTATCTTTCTCCACCCACTTCAAATTTATTGCTACCGGTACTACTAGGCCACCGCTCGGCTTCTCCAATTCTTGCTAGTCTTGTCTAAGATCCAAACCTTGTCTACCACTTCATGCATTTAATGCAATGTACTCCCCTACTATGTCACCAAAATTCTGCTATTTCTCACTCTCAAAAATCTTCAACTTTGAGATCACCAACCTCACTAAAAGATAGCGCCCACTTAGATAACACATCCGCTTCAACATTCCCACCACATCTGATATGACTCACCGAAAAGCTTTCAAAATTGGCTAATTCTTCTCTAATTTGATCAACCACAAATTGAAAGTGCCATGCATGAATTGATCCATTTATCACTACTTGTACAATTATCATCGAATCCCCTTCTAGGTGAACCTTCCTGGCTCCTAAATTTCTTCCACACTTAATTTCCAACAAAGTTGCAAGAGCTTCAGTCGTATTATTTGATCCTTCCGACAATTTCTTTGCTCCTAACACAACCACATCCCCATTCCAATCTCGAATGATAAATCTTGCCCCTAAAGGGCTAGGATTTCCCTTTGGCGCCCCATCAAAGTTAATCTTCCACCATCCTTCATGAGGTTTTTCCCAGCAAACCATCCTACAACGCTTCTCCATTGGATTTACCCAACTCGACCCCTTAACGAGCATGAATATCCAGTATTACTAGGAAGATTAGGGTGGGAACTATGAAGGCCATTTTGTCAAAAAAAGGTCTGCAAGAAAGTTGTTTTGATGACTAGAACTCATGTAATCTCAATTTTTGAAGAAATACAAGGTGCTGCCCCTTAGCAGTGATTTAACTAGCAAAAAAAAAGGTATCAAAAGTTAGTTTTAAATTAGTTTTTAGTCTTTTATTAATTACTTAGTTAATTAGTATTTAGATATACTATTTTCATATTTTTGTTTATTCCCTTAAATTTAATAATTCACATCTCCTTCTTAAAATTTATTTCAAGAACATTTAATATATTTTATAAGTCATACATAAACATTGAGTCTTAATGTTCAACTCAAAATTGTAAAGTAATGTGGAAGTCATGAGATTGAGATAGGATTTTGATGACCTATTTTATTTATTTTTAAATTATCAAGAAAATAAACAAATTAAAATTCAAAATTAGACTTGATTTAAATTTTTTTAAACATGTTTTGAAATAAAAAAAATAACAGTTGGGACGAGAATAAATTGTTCAAATTAAATCTTAGAATTGGTATAACTTTTGAATTTAACAAGTTTAATGTCATAGTCAGATATATAAAACGAAGTAGGAAATATTAGGATCACTATGTTGATGCTATCTTCTTGGTTTATGAAACTAAACATTATACATGAACAATTAAATAATTAGACATATTTAACATTACTCAAATATTTTAATTTCGAAGAATTTTATATGTAAAGAAAGAGAAATTTGGATAGTAATTATTTGTTCCTTTCATTTTAGTGATAGAGCACTAGTTATACTCTATGTTAAAATTCAAAATAACTTCATGAACATATTTATCTCCTTTAATGTTTCTTTATTTTAGACTAAATTTTTTGCCTTAGTTAGAGGTAATATTAAAGTTAACCTAAACTAGTGTGTCACCATTCCACTCTCATTAATTGTGCAAAAATCTTATGATGGAATTGTTAACTTCATGCCATCATAGGCGTGAAGGGCATATTTTCTTGTTATGTCTCGGTTGAGTTGTTTAGTTTAACAAAAAAATGGGGGTTTGTATTGTGAAAAAAAATAGTGCATGACATAAACATCTAATAGTGAAAGCACACAAAGATCTAAACCCTAACCAATGTAAAGTAGATCTCAAATGAAAGATGAAGACAATAAAAAATATTAGGTATGGAATAGCAAGACCTATAAAACCTTAAGGTCAAATTCTAGAAGGTGTAGGAAAATTTGGGTTCACCAAAATGAAGAGAAAAAATGGATCTCTAAGTGTAATCTAGGTTAATTAATATAGTAAATAATCATAATTCATAGTCAACCTATATAGAAGAGCGAAGTTTGCAAGCAAGCACTAAAATATGTTGAATGTTAAAAGTGTAACAAGTAATACTCTACTATAGCATACACATTGTGATTTTCCTTAAAATTTTGGTATTAGATTTGCATCAATCAAGCTTTAATAGACACAGAATAAACTAATTTGTTTTTGGGTTTAATTTTACATATGTGGCCTTGATCTTTGCATTTACAACCTTGAATCTATTATACAACCCCATACTTGAAATTATAGCCTTGAACTTAGGTTATCTATCTTCAAAAACCTATTTACTTGTAAATATTAATGAGGTGGTATTAAACAACATTGGTATAACTTGTTATCAATTGGGAGAATTTACATCTTATCCAAATTATAACGAGGCTCTATTAGATTGATTCAACAACGTTGACAAGTTTGAAGACACAAGGCATAATGTAAATTCCCATGTATCTACCTTTATGAGTGAAAATATTGATGCAATGATTATTCTAGATGTTTTTTCTAATGATAATGCGATACGAGTTCATTACATTCTTTTGATTCCTAAATGACCTAGGATTTTTTTCCTTTTATACAATACACTAACATTTCAAATTTGAATATTTCATGCTTAAGTTGATATGTAATGACTGGTTTGTTAGAAAGTGGAAGGTGAACAACAATAATAGAAGCTTAAAATAACTGTAAATTAGATCTAACAATGTTTACCATATGGAGTTTAAATTAGCAATAACAATGAGAATGCAAGAACAAAAAGCTTAACACAAAACACAATGTTTAACGTGGAGAAACCCTTTCGGGAAAAAAATCCACCAAAGGAGAGATGAATAGCTTATATTATCAACAAAATAAGATAACAATACATCCACTCTAACTTCTCTTCATCCTTTAATCTGACAACATAACCCCTACAAAGAAAACTTGAAGAAAAACCTTGCCATCCCCACTTTCAAGCACCTATTATATAGAATAATGCAACCCATGAAGAATGGTATCCAAATTGGGCATATCCTCGCGCCACCACCTTGGAATAATCAATTGCATCTCATAATGACCTATTACAAATGCTCTTATAGCTATCATAAGGCATCTTCCATGCATGGGTGTCTAGGGACCAAGATAGAAAATATATCGTCATAGATGTTGTCATAGTCGTCATGGAATCTTTTGACAGGTGTCGTAGCTATCAATGATGCTCTTACAACTTATGACAGTTGTCATAGCATGTCATAATGTCAGATTCCCAAGGTGGACACCTAGAATCTCCATATTAACCATTTCACCATTACTATGACAACTATCCAATAAAAGTAGCATAGTGACTCTCGGTAAAATGGTAATTATTGAGGCCAATAAAAAATTAATTACCACTATTTGTGAAACCTTCCATCCCTTATGAGTGAATTGCAAACAATATTAAGAGTAATTAAATTACATGATATTTACAAGGTTGATTGCACCTTTATCTCAACATACTTGAGATTGAATTGGCTTGGATCTATGAATAAATATGATTTTAGAAAATTGAGGTTGCAATTGTGAACCAAATTTAAGATTGCCAATGCAAAATTAACCTAAAATAAATGTGATAGTTAAGAATTGAATCTAAATCTTTTAGATAAATGCCATTTTTTTTCAAAGAAATACACCAATTAAGCGTTAGACTGATATATTTGAAAAATAAAATTGAAATACACCAATTATGGTTTTGCTGGGAGATTCTCCCATATTTCCTGCAAAATTCACCCAGCTTTGGCACACTTTCAGGGTGGAAATTCTTTTCAATATCTGGAAAGACAGAAATGCTTGCATATTTTCACATACTCAAATGGATGTTCATGTATCTTTGTATGCTAAAGCTATTATTTGTTCTAATATGCTTCTACAGGTTCAGATGTAAGCTAACAAAGTTGCACTTCAAGTTGCTCACCTTCAAGTTATGTTGGATCACTGGAGTAATGCCCCTTGTATTGTTGCTCGAGTCCCCGCTTCACCCACTTCTTCCCGCTGTGATAGGTCGAATGTAAGCGTTAGAAAACAAGCAACAAGTAAAAGAGTGCAAATAAACACCAAAACAACCTACACCTCAAGATTAGCCTAAGTTGGAAACAACACGAGATGAAAACAACAAAATGGAACTCTATACCTTGCGTCGAATCGATCCTTTGGTTGGCCCTTCGATCTATGATGTGTATGCTCCTTGGATGGCACAAGATGCAAGCTAAATGATGTTGTGAGGATGAGTGCAAGTGGATGAAAACATGAAAATGGCTAAGTATAAGTTGAGAAACAAAACTGCAAGAGTTTGGCTAGCAAAATGATCTCTCCCCAAAATGAGAGAAAAGAGGGGGTATTTATAAGAATTTTGAGAATTCCTAAGGAAAATGGACGGTCAAGATTGAGCCACCAAATATCAAGATGTAGGGCTAAGGTGAGTTGAGAACTCACAAGCCCTCACATCTTGACATGTGACATGGGGAGAGGCTTAAGAAAGATGAGGTGGAGATGAGGTGTAAGAGAAGTACATGACATGGATGTACTTCAAAGGACCATAAGGATTTGGTCAAGATATCCTCATAAAGGATGTCCTTGTCCCCATGTGGGTGAGAGGACAAGTGGGGAATTAAAAATTCCTCAAATATTTTCATGGGGATGAGAGAATGAATTTAAAATTCCTTAAATGCATTGGGAGATTAAATGTGAATTAAGTGATTAGGATTGTGCAAGCACTTGATTAGACTGATTAAAGAAGATTAGAAGAGAGTTAGATTCTACATGTGACTTGATGTGACAAGTCAAAGATCACATGAGGAAGAGAAAAATGAATTTAATATTCTCTGGAAGGATAAAATGAATTAAAAATTCTTTGAGAGGTTGATTAGGCTAGTTAGTGAAGGATTAGAGGATGGTTAGGCGGCTAAGAGAGATTAGAGGCCAACTTGCAAAAGTTGGAGGATGTGACACCTCCTAATCAAGGATTAGGCATGTGCACATCCTAATGATGAGATTAGAAGAAGGATTAGGATTAGATAATAAAAGATGGAGGATGTGACATGAAGGGAACATTTATTTAATTCAATTGATGGAAGGAGGATTAAAGAGATAAGGTATTATTGATTAAATACCTTAGGGATTTGGCAGAATTAAAGATATTAATTAAATAATAGCAGTATTACTTAATTAACAAAAATAAGACGAAAGGGGATGAATTTGGATAAATTAAGTGTCCAAATTTAGATGTCTACACCCGCGACCGGTCGCCCTCGAGGGACCAACAACGAAGTGGCTCTACGCGTCCCCGCTCCTAGCCTCCGCTTCGGTGGGATTCTTGCACTCTTCGGCGAGTATGTTCTCCTCCGCTACGGGCTAGCCAGGGGTGGCCTTCTAGCAATGCTTCAGAGAGTGGCGGTGGCGTTTCCGGGTGGCCCTCTGATGACCCTCTTGCTTCTGACTCTAGTTGGCCAGATACTAGTAAAAGCTTTCCGCGTTCGACACTTGCAATCTCGCCCCGACGCGAGGATAAAAATAAAAAGAAGGAAAAAGATGCTGATGATGGTTAGGGTCCTCTCCCTGACGTCACTCCAGACCCCGCTGATGTATGGGGGAAGAATATGGATGAAAGAGACCCTTCTGAGTTTGTTGGCACTACTCTAGCCGCTTAATGACCATTTTTATTTGTTTTGTAATCTTGGACTCCCGAGCTCGGCCCATGTGATCTTTTGGTTTTTTTGGGCGTTGCCCATATGACTCTCGAGGTGTGCCTTTTTACCACCCATCTTTTTTTGTGAATATGTATTTTTATTTTAATTTAATATAGATAACTGCATATTCATCAAAAATAAAATTGAAACAAATCCCAAAGAAAAGTAAAAGAAAAATGTGAAATCAATGAAATTTTTGACATCTACAATTATGAAAAATAATTTAACGAATAATAAAAACCACATGGACTCGAACTCAAGCGCGGACGAAAGAGGAGAAAGCATGGACCAAGCCGAATTGGATGATAAGTAAGAGTAATTCTTTTAATAATTAAATCAATTTTGATTATAAAAACATAAGTGAAGCGACAGTGTGAATAGCCTCTGTATCTTATCCAACTCTATTTGCCCACAATCACACCACCCGGGCATACTCCATTTTTTCGTCTGCAGAATAGTATTACAGTATCAGTATGGCTTGTAGGCTTCTTACGTTGCCTACTGGTGTGCCAAGCATACCCCATGCATTCCCTGCAACAGTAAAACTTTCCAATCCTTCACCTCGGATGTCTTCTTTTTTGGGTTGCTCATTAAAATTAAGTTTAAGTGGAAGAAGATCAAAGTTTTCTCAGTTGACCGTGGGAAGGCCATCATCTCTAATTCATCCTTTCACTGGCAAGGGATGGGAGCCTCTGACAGTTATGGCAGCAAAAGGATATAAAATGAAAACCCACAAGGTTAGTACGCCATTTCTAAAATGCATTTTCCATTGACATTCTGTATTTGTGATTAATTTTGAGTTCTTTTATCGAATTTTGAAAGAATGTGTTCTTTAGATGAAACCTGTATGAATTTGACAAGGATAATGTAGATTCAAATTGTTTTATTGTACTATTCTTGTAGAATGGAATCCTAGGATTATAAATTTATAAATTTAAGCGAAATACAGGAAAACTAGGGCTCATTTGGATTGAAGTTGTGTAATTGTTTTGCCTTAATTATTAGGGAAGTGGGTATGTTAAAGAATGCCCAATGGAGTAAAATGGATTCCTGAACTTTCCTCGTTTCCCTCTTTTTCCTTTTTCCTGTTGGCTAAATCTTGGGTGAGCTTACAGCTGGCTGTATCGACTGTGTAGTTTGATAGGGATATGTAGGATTTTAATTATTTTACTGTGCAATGCTTTTTGAATGGATTCTGGCGCATATAAATTTTACCAGAATGCAGGGAAACTGAGGTTCACTTACCTTGGAGTTGTGTTATTTTTTTGTCTTTATTATTAGACAAGTGGGTTGGGCAAGAAACGCCCAACAGAGTTAATGGATTCTCAAACTCTGCTCTTCTTCTTTTTGTTTACTGTTGGGAAATTCGTGGGGGAGCTTACCGCCGCCTTTAATGCCTGTGGTATAAGCTTGGGTCACATTCTTAAGATTTAAAAATTTAGATCTCAGATGTACCCAACAAATATTACACCACAACCTAGCTACGTGTGCTAAAGTTATGGGCTGCTTTATTGCTCTGGGTGGTTTTTAAACCATGACACCATTAGCTCCTGTCTCCTTAGAGAATGGATTCCCATACATAGTTGAATATGAAGTACTCATCTTTAGTTGAATAGCATTATTTAATTTTTCTGTCAATTCACGTGGTTTGTTGTTATTTTGATAGGGATGTGAAAGGTTCTTTGTTGTTTGTCTGCAAGAGTGAAAGGTAAAGGTGTTAAGATTTGGTATTGATAAATCATCATTAGGTGGTTTAATGATGAAGCTGTTTTCTGCTCGGCCGCATGGTGGTGGTGAATAGTGAATGCCATATTTGCTGGAGGCAAGAGATGCAGTTTTCCTAAGTGGCAGCTTACAAATGGTCTAAGTCTAAGTTTATTTAAACTTTCTTTGAAATAAAAAGTTGCAGTTACAAAATTTATAAATATTATCTCCTATAAAATTTACAGCCCAACCATAAAATTTGTTTACTATGGGACTACTTCCACTGCAAATTGCTCCTAAAGTTGTCATGTAGCACATACTAAGAAAATTTAAGTGCCGACTTCCATGCATCCACTTCCTAAATATGAAATGCTACACAAGAAGTGCAAAGTCAAACGCAGAAAGCCTTTTTTGTCAAGAATATATGTCCAAACTGAGGTCCTCTTAATATCCATGGTGCATCATCACTGGGGGAGCAAGCTCCAGAGGATTTGAACTTGGGTCATCATCACAGCGACTGCTCTCATCATTCCAATAGATGATTGCAAATAGGACATGTGCTGCTACTTGTACTCGTAATTTGGTGATTCCAGTAAATATAAGTGTATGCCTTATTAAATATTGAACAACACCAAATAGATTGTTAGATGACTGATATTTTTAATCTGTCAAAGACTCAAATGCATAATAAACAGAATCATAAGAAGTTTGGTAATTCATGACCTAAGTACAAAAAGAAATAATGCATGCAAGCCACCGTGTGACTTGTGATGTCTTCATTATAAGTTTCTTTTGCTCTTGCATTTAGTGCCACTGCCTTTGTTGAATTTGAACTTTGGTGCTTTGGATGAATAAAAGTTTAAACTTTCATCAGACAATGAAAAAGAGAGAGGCATTAGAAATTTAGACCAATAGCCATAGACAACCAACAAATGTTAAGGATGCTGACAAATGCAATACGCACGGTATCTTGAGCAAGTACCTAAGACATCCAAAATCTAAATACAAAGAAATATAGATGCAACATGAAATAAACATAAGACAACATGCATAAACTACCTTATGAGTTTTCATTTTCTCACTCTTGGTTTCTCTTGTACATGTATTTTGGTGCTTGTGCTCTTGAATTTGCACTCAAGTGTTTCAGATCAGTTGAAGGGAAAATTTTCATCAAGTGTTGAGTGAAAAAAGGGAGGCAATTTAATGATGGCAACAGATGATTAGAGAATTTTAATGGGTCTTTAAAATGCATGATGCAAAGAATCTTAAGGAAGTACCTAAGGTCTCCACAACCAAATAATATATATCCACTCCATTTATATAAGCTTGTGAAAATATGAACAACATTTTGAGCATTGATCCTTGAACAGGGGTGCTGTGAAATTACAAAAAGCTTCAACCAAACAAAGTGGGGAACAAACTCAACTGCTATCTATTATATTACTAGATATTGTATAATATAATCAAATTCCAGAGCCCTATTAATTAATATTTCAGGGTTGAAATAAAACATCAAAAACCTTGCCTCAGAACAGGGGAGAAGGACACTAATAATAATCTATTCATATATATTAGAAATATCCATCATGTCACCGCCAACCTTGCCTTTTTATCAACTGGAACACCCATGCCAACAGAACCATCATTGTCAATACCAGCTATCAGCTTGAGAAAGGAGGCTGCTTTCCTTGCATTCTTTTCCTTTGCATGGTCAGTTAGAGTATGCACCTTGCATGGCTGCTTTAAATTGGAGAGGTTTGGGCTGCTGGAGATTCCCTGCTGCAGTCTACCCACCACCTCTGTGATCACCAAGATCCGAGCTTCCAGCTCCCTGAATGGGGCCAAGAAAATTAACCCTCTCAATTCACACCCCAATGTTGGCAACATGTGTGCTGGGCAAGCCATAGCAAAAGCTAGGGCATTGTCCAAACTCCCCAACAGGTGTTTTTTAACAAAGAAAACCGCTAAAGTCCTCACAGTAATCTTTTACTCACTTAATTCTAACAGAACGGAGACAGACATTGAGACAATGCCATTATTTACCTGGTACCTAGTGGCTGTCTCCAGCATCATCTCTCACATGCAGAACTGCTTCACACCCTGCCTTGAACACATTTTCCAACCTCTGATTGAAGACGGGGTTCAAAAATGTAATTTGCCTTTTCTTTGAGAATAAACGAAACTTTGGTTCCATCTCTACTATTGCCAGTGAGAATGAAATGATATGAGATACATTGCTGACACCTATCTTTGGCTGATTACAGAGACTATTCACTCGTGCCAACTATCAAGAGTCGAGACATTATTGAAAATATACCTGCTGAGTATTCCACACCTTATGCAATGATTCCAATTTATCATGAAGATCTTCCCAACTGTTAGGGGAATTATCAATTATGTCACCTTCACTATAATCCAATACGTAGTTGGCTAAGAAATCAGCTTCAGTATTTGCTTCTCTATTAACAATGTTTAATATAGGAGGATAAAGCATCCAAAATGGGCCAAGTGTTGTGCAAAATGTTGGCAACCTTCCAATTAGGCAAGCTTCTTTTCTTAATGGCATTGATAATAACCATCAAATCACCCTCAAAAGCAACCTCAGATATGCCAAATCTAGACCAAACCTGGAGACTAAGAATAGAGGCTTGTGCTTGTGCTTCATTATTAGTTCCTTAAGGTTCTTGGAGGTAGCATGTATCATTTTCCCTGCATTGTTCCTGACAATACACCTTGCACCAGAGGCCCTTGGATTACCTGAAGATGTGCCATTGAATTTCAGTTTGAGTTTGCTCAATAGAGGAGGGGTCCAGTTTATTCCTTTATGCATGTCTAGCTTATAATTAACTTTGTAGATCCCATCAGGGGGATTAAATATATATATCCCCAAATCAAGAATTTGACCAGAAACTGTTCTTTCTGGTCATCTAGAGATAAAAAAGATGTACACAAATTCTAAGATGCCAAACTTTCATTGTTTCAGTTTTCTCTGGGTTTCAACGTTCCATTGATACACTGGAATTTTTTTCTTTTAAATGCAGCCTTTTGCCTGCTGACCTGCAAAATTACACTATCCTGCATCTCAAGCTTGTTTTGTTTACATTTATATTTTTTATTTCTCTTTGATTGTGAAGGTAATAGGTGGCCCCTTATGATTATGGGCATTTTACTTGATAGTCTCATCAACATTTGATAGTTGTCAATGGCCATTTTCTAGTGCCTCTCTTTGTTTTCTCTCACGGTAGAGTGAACTTTTATGTTCTGATTTGTTTCAACCACCAAATTGCAAGTACACATAAGTCATAGCAGCCCAAACATGTTACTACAAGTCAAGCAGTATCAATTGAGTGTACAAGAGAAACTGAGAGCGAGGTCATGATAAGTCACAAGGCAGTTTGCACACATATCATGCATCTTTCTATATATATATACATATATAATTAAGATTTTTGGGCTGCTATGACTTATGTGTACTTTCTCTTTGGTAATTGAGACAAATAAGAGCAGAAAGTTCACTATACTGTGAGTGAAAACAAAGAGAGGCATTATAAAATGGCCATTAACAACTAAGAAATGTTGATGAGACTATCAAGTAAAATGCCCAAAATCATAAGGGAATGCCTATTACCTCCACAATCCAAAAGAAATAAAGATATAGATGTAAACAAAACAAGCTTGAGATGCAGGATGATGTACTTTTGCTATACTCTGTACCTCAGCAGGCAAGAGGCTGCTTTTTAAAATTAAATCCAGAGAATCAATGGAATGCTGAAACCCAGAGAAAACTGAGATAAGGAAAGTTTGACATCTTAGACTTTTTGTACATCTTTATTATCTCTAGATGAGCAGAAAGAACGGTTTCTGGTCAAATTCTTGATTTGGAGCCTTGACCCCATGGTTTTGGGCCTTCAAGAAAATTGAACACAATTTATCAACATGGCTTTGCAACTGATTCAACTTCTGCTGAAATATTTTGTGAGTTTCACCAATCAAAATTAAGATATTACCCAAATACATAGCAGCTA
The DNA here is from genome assembly GCA_007258455.2 of Sequoia sempervirens. Taxonomy (NCBI): domain Eukaryota; kingdom Viridiplantae; phylum Streptophyta; class Pinopsida; order Cupressales; family Cupressaceae; genus Sequoia; species Sequoia sempervirens. The sequence continues at coordinate 195,840 of VDFB02321841.1, forward strand.
TCAAACCATAAGTATAACCAGAAGGCAGCTAGAAAAATTTCTTATACAAAGACAAACAAAATGCATAATCCAAGTAAATCACTTATATTCTGCTCAAATAATGAGCAGTGCCTCTTCAAATGATAGCTTACCCGGATGAATGGAAGTCCAGTATTTACTCATAAACTACTGGGTTCAATTAAACATACACTGGACTTTGCAGCAGACTGCAGTGTTAGTGTCCATTGACACGGAAATAGGGAAGTTGGTAACAATCACAGCTTTCTGGGATCCTCAATATCTTTTCTCATTCTATACCAATCCAATACCTTGTATAAGAATTAGTCCAGATATTATGGGCAAATCATACAAAGTCCATGTCTTGAATGCAAATGTTTCTGGTGTAGTCTTCAATGGATTCTTGATTTTGCCGCTCATAATTGTGGTACAAGAAACAAAAAGTTCCTTTAATCACTGATAACTATAGTCTATAAACAATGTTGATCCCATTGATTCAGTATCAAGTATATAAATTATTTCAGTTATTAAGGGTGTTTTATTTTAAATTTAGTAAGTCTGAATCTGCCATTTAAGGGTCACTTTTTAAGCGCATAGTCAAAGGGTCGCTTGTTTTCTTTTAAATTAGGTTCAAATCAGGTCCAAATCAAGAATTCATGTAAGAAAATACCTTAATGTTATATGTGAAAATTTATAATTTACTTTTTGAAGTATATAATAAAAAAGACCATTCCTAATGTTGGATCACATGGACAACAATTAAAATCATTTAACCTAATTGGAACCAGATTGGTTTTTATAAAATTATTTATAATTTATTTTTTTCTAAGTGTGTAATCAAAAAGACTATTCCTAATGTTGGATGAAAATAAGGAACTTTTCTTGTTGGATCACTTGTGTACCTAAATTAGAATCATTTAACCTGTTTGTACCCCCTGATAGTAGTTTCCTCTTTGCACTTTCTAGAACTGTTTGTGTGAGTGTCATGTATATGGGACATGTTGCACATGAGTTTTTTATCAAATTTTGTTTATTAGGTGTGTTGCTATTCAGTTAGAGATTAATGTTGCATAGATTGTTTTGCAAAGAATTATTTGTAAGAATAAGAGGAAAAACAACATTCTGGCTGCATATCATTTTTGTTGACTAAATCTTTGCTGACTTTGCTTCAGTTAAGGCCAGGTCTCTAAATTCTTTGTTGTGTAGTTAATTTATCATAAATTCTCTGTATATCCATGGAATTTGCAAAGGTTTATTCACATTTTAAGTGCTAGTGCTTCAAAAAATAACTGGAAAAGCCCTTTTGCTTTTAGTTTAAATCCATTGGAATGGTTTCATGTATAGGCATCAGCTAAGAGATTTCGAGTGACTGGAAAAGGAAAGATAGTACGTCGACGAGCTGGGAAGCAGCACTTATTGGTTAAGAAGAACACAAAAAGGAGGAATCGTCTCTCTAAAATGGTGTGCCAATTTAGTCTCTCTTCACCAGCAAACAAAACTACTCATCTGTTGTGAATTTCCTAATATTGAAATTTTCATTTACATGAATGCTCATCTTTCATATCCTAAGCATTCTGCTAGCAGGTTGGTAGTAATTTCTGACAAGGTTCCAATTTTGAGCATTATGAGCAAGATGATGCATTTGATGTCTGTGTAACTTAGGGGATAAAGGTTATGGGGATAGGAATTACAAAAAAAAAAAGCTAATTCCATCAACATGTCTTTTATGACATTGACATAATAATTTTATTCTACTTCTGCATATGATTGTATATAAGTGCTCATTTTATGTACATCTGTCCTATATAGAGCAAATCTTTCATAACCATTTGCATGGATCTTTGGGGAGTGAGGAGCATAAGCGTTTCACTCCATCTCATAAATCAAGATAATCGTTTCCATCTATCAATTGATGGGTATATTGATATTATTTATATTTATGGCATTTTATTGGTTGAAGCTGAATCTAAGTGGCGAACACTGTAGGATAACCATCGATGACACCTTGCAAATTGACTTGCCGGAAAATGGAAATGGATAAATATGAAGAAACTGTAACAGGAGAAGACAATTTACCGAGAACCCACAGAAACAAATCGGTGCAAAAGCATTTCTACAAAAATATTAAAGAAGTAAAAAACAATTATACAATTTGCTACTTTAACTAATTTCCAACTAAACTCCTAAAATTTTGCTTGCACTCAAGTCTCTTGTCTGAAGTATAATTATTCTCTGACTGACTAATTTCTCTGCTAAAACTATCTATTTCCATCCTAGGATAGAATCCTAATTATTATATTATTTATTTTTTTCTATTTTATTCCTCTAGTGACATGACCTTATTACAGTAAAGCGATTGCAAATCATCTGGCTTCTATACATAAGGAGTTTCTTAAACAATTTAAAAATAAATGTGATGAAAATTTTGGTGCTTACATTTTACTTCCTTGCTGATGAGAACAACTTTTTCCTAGAGAGCTTTGGATGATTTCAGCTTCTTAAAATGGAAGTTGTGAAGGGTTGGAAATACAAGTTTCTAAGAAAGAGGGGACTATTTATGTTAAGAAAATAAATTGCAGAATACATAGAGTTAGATATGTATTAGCACAGCTTTAATATGTAAATTGCTAAGAGAAAGAGAGAATTAGAATAAATAGGGTAAGGAGATAAGACATAAAGTCCATAAAGGCAAAAGAATCTGGTCTTCATATTAGACAACAGGTTGTAGGCAAGAGAGTTCACGTTAATGGTTGTTTGCAATAGTTGAAACAATTTTAGGTTGTACTTATCTATAAAAAAGAAGCTGGTGATATTATTTTACTGTTAGGGTTACATTTTACTTATTGAAAGGCTCCCAATCTGTTCCTTTTCTAAATTTCTTTCCTTAGTCTTAAAGATGGATCAATATTCTTGTTATGTGTTTTCCCCCTTTGAAATATTCTCAAGATTTTCTTTGGTTAGAGAACTAAATCAGATATCTACTCCTTTTCTACAATTATTGGAACTGCAATCTGCACCTTGCTGTAGAAATACTAACTTGACATATCCCTAATGCTACATCCCATGCCCAAAAGTGGTAAATGGAAATACACATTAAATTCAACAGCTATGTTGTACATTTTGAAAGAAATGAGAGTAAGATGAAAGACCTATTTGGTATTAAGATTAGAAGGAGGAAATACCCACAAACCCATTAAATGTTTTGCCCCTGCTAGCACATAAAGTAAATGTTTCTTTATGAATCCTTGTGCTTTCACATAATTTCTAAGTTGTGAAACTATTGAAGTGATGAATTTGATTTGTCTGAAGGATTTATATTTATTAGTGTTAGTAAACATTTACAATGTATGCCAATGAGTTGCTGATGTTAGTGTGGCATCCTTTGGGTAGAGTGTAAATTCAATTATAAGCTAAGTTACTGGTTCGGGTTCAGATTTGGGTTCGGATTTGAGGGTTCGGTTCGCAGGTTCAATCAAAAAAATCTTTGAGGTTGGGTTTGTTTTGGGTTCTTCCTTACAAAAACATATAAAAATAAAATAGATATATAAATACATATTTACAACAGTAAATAAGTTCAAAATACCATACATAGCATCATATATTGTATAATAAACAAAACAATCATAAAAAAAAATAAAAAAATTAGAATGTCAATTAGTCAAACTCAAATGTCATGATATATTATATATTAAAATTAACTACATTGCTGCATTTCTCCTTGCAGGTAAGCATTAGGGGAGATTGTCCAATTGGATGATGATATTATAGATGAAGACTTGTAGGAAAACTCAAAAACTTTGACTTGGAGAGTACATGGCAAATCAAATGAATTCAATGGGAGTTTGGGGGCAATGCCCCAAATGGGGTCGAGGGGTAGCGCCCCTCATGGGGGTCTGGGGGCAACATTCTTAGCGGGGTCAAGGGGCAATACCCCTCGCGGGGTCCATGAGTAGTGCCCCCGGCGCGCTCCCTGTTGTGATACAAGGTGGGATCGAGGGACGGATCCCCCACCACCAAGCCCAAATTAAGTCCTCCAAAACCACACAAACCTTCATTGTGTACATCTAAGTCATAGCATTTGCCGAATTTCAACCATGAGGTTTGAAATTGGGCGGACTTCAAAACAGGATTAAAAATTTGTTGAAATTCGCCTATATTCGTTTGAGTAAAGGGCATAGGGCATAGGTTTTTTAAATAAAACATATTTAGAAAAACGGAGCTCCAAACTGTGATGGTGGATGGCCTCTGTCAATAACGAAACCTCGATTGTGACTGTGACTGTCGATGACGGCGATAATGGAAAGCTTGTGCGCAACAACGACTTCATCATCCGGTCCAAGGTGTCCTATACGCTCTTCTCAGACTCTGTGTCAAGCGCACTTGTGGCTTTGTCAAGTAGTATGCAAAGGCTTTTCATGAAAAAGCCTAAAATTTAAATTAATGGCCATTTGTTATTTAATTTTGTTTTTTATTCACAATGTTGAAATTTAATATTTTAAAATAAATAAATTAAACTTTTATTATATTATATTTATTATTTAATATATAATTTAATTTATTTATTATTTATATATTAATAATATTTAAAATTTAAATTATATTTTTAAACATATTTATTATTTATTTTGCTTTGTGTTTAGATTTGTTAATATATTTAAACATATTAGTATATCAATATTATTTTTTACTTATTTTAAGTATATTACTTATATTTTAAAAAAATCAAAATTATATAAGGCAAATTTAATCCGAATTTTTTCCTTATCGAACTTCATCCGAATTTCAATATTGCCGAACTCGAATTCGAATTCGAACCTTGTGACTTAGGTGTACATCATTTTGCATTCACAATAAGACCCAAATTAAGACCTTCAAAGCCACACAAACCTTCATGGCGAACTGCATCTCCAAGCCCAAATTAAGACCTCCAAAACTAGACAAACCTTCATGGCGAACTGCATCTCCAAGCCCAAATTAAGACCTCCAAAACTAGACAAACGTTCACAGCGTACATCATTTTGCATTCACAATAAGATCCAAATTAAGACCTCCAAAGCCACACAAACCTTCATGGTGGACATCATTTTAGGGTTAGGGGGTGAAATGTAAAAAAAAAAAAGTCACAAAAAATGTTCATAAATGCCCAAAGACACCTCGGGTCTGCCTGGGATCGGCAAGGCTGGACCCACAGTCTGTGGGTGGACCCCGAACCCAGGTCAGACTGGACCAGGACCTGGGACCCCCTTGGGTGAACCGGTAACATAGATTATAAGCATTCATTAAATCATCTATGTTAGCAAAAGCTAGTAGGGTCCTGTTGATGCGTGTTTTATGACACAACAAACATTCTAGAATAAAGAGTCCAAAGACGCTCTATCCCCTCTTGAAAAACTACCTCGTATGCTAAGATTGCAAGAAAGATCATACGGTAATTCCAATGTTTAAGATGAATGCGGATAAGCTCTGTGGTTTGATGTGATTATGCTGGTAACACAAAGGGACTTATGCTAGGCTTGTTCAATTCACAATGAAGGTCTAGACAATGAAGCTCTATTGCTTGGGTCATGGATCAAACAAACTGAAAAAGGAGATAAGGGTTCAGAAGCACTAATCTACTCCTAAGAATTCAAGAGACGGTATTGACTTGGTGGAACCAATAACCACGCTTTGCTTCGCCACGTTCAACGACAACTACACAAAGAGGGTGCAATCTTCAAGGGAATGTGCTTATGATTTTCACGTAAGGAATAATTACCATCAGATCGAACAATAACTATCCAAACAGAAGTTAAGAATCCACAAAGTAGGCTCAGTCTAACTTTACGCATTGAACGAAAATCATCCGTTCAAAGAAAGTATGAGCAAAAAGTTTCACCATAAATCAATACTTATCAAATCTTGCATTCATCTAACTTACATGAAAAGAAATCTAAACTATGATGAGGGATAAGAACCATGACAACCCCAAAATAAGAGAAGCAATCACCATCAGAACAATGCATGCATTACTTATTACTTTGGCAATCTTACAACAATTTCTTATGTCAACATGTTTTGCAACATGCTCCCATGCTTACAAAATGAGGGATGAGCTCAATTTATAGGCTCCCCCAATTACAATTTGATGCCAAGATTGGATTTGGAAACCAACGTCAAGTGATTACAAACAAAACCCTAATTAGGGTTTGCTACCTTCTCACCAATAAGAAATTCGTATCTCGAGGACACTTTGTCCTTCTTACAAATATGAACCAAGCAACATAAAATAGAAAGTTGTTGTACGTTGATTTGGAATGATTTGATTGGCTCCAAGATGACGCAGGCTCACCTTTTTTGGTCGTTTTGTTCTTTTTCCATGTTCTTGCCTTAGAATATTTTCTGTCCTTTGCACTTTGATCTTAGATTACTTTGGCTTCTTCTTCTCTCTTCGACTTGGAGCACCTATTTAGACTTGGATTGTTTTGGAATTCCTTCGAGTGCCAATTCAATGTTGAGCGCGTGAAGGAGAGGCAAAAGAGTCTCCACAGATAACAAAACTTGATAGGACCTGGAGTTTCACTACTTAGTTGTTCGCGTCAAGCCCTCCTTGAATAATTGGTTCTTTCTTTGTTCAGACCTCCTTTGCCTTGTGTAGTCATCCACCTGCAGTAAAACAAAACAAATTTATTTTAGATAACTTTTCAAGATAAGCTTTGAAAGATTTTTACAAATTTCATTTTCAAGTTTTAAATCTTCTCCGTCTAATTTGGCCACATTTTCTTGCCGTCCCTTTCATTTGACCACAACTTTTAATCGTTTTCCAAAATTATTTGGCCACATCCAATTTTATTTGGCCATCTGCCTCCTTTCTTGTCAAAATTATTTTGCCATGTCCACAATTTTCCTAGCCATGTCCGAAATTATTTAGCCGTTTGCTTAATTTTTTTACCATTCTCCTAGCCAAGTCCGACTTTATTTTGTCCATTTACTTGGTCTTTCCACCATTTTTCTAGCCATGATCTAAGGTTTGGACTTAGGCAAATTTTAATTTTTTCACTTTCTTAACACATGGCGGACTTTGTCTATGGTTTAGCAACCTTCATCTCTCATATCCAAGGCGGACTTTTGCCTAGCTTGTTGCCACTCACTGCCCATGGACTTTGAAATTTCTTTTTGGTGCCATTTTACTTTTGTCTTGTCCATGCCCTTGGCCAAATTTATCTCCTTTCTTTGTTTCTAATGGACTCTCATACTTTTCCTCACGCATACATTTTGCATCTCTTGGCTATGCTCTTACATTTTTCCTTCTATCCTAAATTTTTGACTTTCCACCTTTGTTGCCATTTTGAAACTACCTAAGCGGATTCTCATGTACTCTTGCCATTTTGCCTTGGTTGAGGGGCTGACTTGGCTCCTCTTTCGCTTGATATTAGACCTTCCACTCTACGGATCTTAGGCAAATTTCTTTGCCATTTATAGGGCTGACTTCGTAAGTTATGCTTACATACATAGGCGGGATTCCCCCAACATCTTTGCCGCCTTCCATTTCCACTCTAGGCGACTTCCTGTTTCCTTTGCCAATGGACTCCTCTGTACAGGGGCTTGACTTGCTGCCTTTGGCTGGCCAAGACTAGGGCGGATCTCATGCTTCCCCTTGCCAACTTGAAACTACCTTAGAAGGACTTCCATGCCTTCCTGAAGCCATGCCTCAATATTCTAGGCGACTTCCATGTTTTGCTGGGCATTTGCTGGCATGACTTGTATGTATGCTCTACATTGCCTATATTCTCTGCTAGCGGACTCATTACATCCTCATACATTTCACTCTTGGCTGGGGCGGACTTTGGCATTTGGATGGCCATGTATGGGGCGGACTTTGGCTTGGTCCTGACCATTCACCATTTGCCTTAGACATTTGCCAGATTTTCTTAGACATTTCCTTCATTCTCCATGGGCGGACTTCAGCATCTAACTGTCCATTGCCACTTTAACTTAGACATTTTCTTCATTCTCCATGGGCGGACTTCAGCTTCTTTCTGTCCATTGCTCAGATTTTTGTGCCATTGCCCAGATTTTCATGCCATTTACATCTTTGACAGAGGCGGACTTGACAAACTTCATTGCCATTGCCCAGATTCTCATGCCATTGACCAGTTGGCTGAAGCTTCTTATCATCCATTTCCAGTTTTCTCCATGACTGTGCTCAGATTTTCCATGAATTTCCAGATTTCTTCACAATTTTCCAGATTACTCCATGAACTTCGTGAACTTCTTGCAGATTTCTTCATGAATGTTCAGATTTCTTGATGAATTTCATCAAATCTTCAACCATTTTAGTGCTTTTACCAGAATTTCTCACCATTTTCGAATGAATTTTCCAGGTTTTTGAACTTTTTTGTGATTTTTCCAAATTTTTACCAAAATTTCAAAAAATCTTCGAATCGATTTTCTGAGAGTTTCGATGCTCGTTTCGAACTTCTGAGTGCGTTTTTGAAACTCGTGGCCCTTCTAAAAATAGAAACTTTCTAAAAATAGAAATTTTCCAAAAATAGCAACTTTCTAAGAATAGACCTAAAAAATAGGATCCTGCACTGCCTAAAGTGCCGTGTAAAAAAAGTTTGTGGTCCTAAAATAGGGGCCCGTAGAAAACCCTAAAATTGTATAAAATCGAATCGAATCGAAACGGTACCATCTTCAAATCTCCCAGCCTCTTCTAAGCACAAATGGTGACGCTTCATTCAAGCAGATCCAAAGCAAATTGATCGAATTCGATCTGCGACTGCTCAAAAATTAAGACTTTCATTGCAAAAGACTGGTGATAAGTAGTTGCGATGCCAAGGCAAAACCAAAAAGCAAAAAAAACGAAGGGTCCCCATTTGCAATGGGGCGATGTGTGAAAAGGTCACAACATCTAGCGCCAACCTGAATAAATGTTCCTGAACATTTCAAAGATAGTACCCACTTCAAACCCAGAATCTTAGATTAATTCTAACTAACTTACCCTTTGGCAAAGAAGAGTACTCAAAAGGAAAGAGGAATCCTAAATTGTATCAAGACCCTTTATCCTGCAGTTACAAGTGTGTGCAAATGCGTTTATTCCCGTCTCATAAGACCATTTTGACTCTTTGGTTCCATCATGGTTGCTTGTGTATTTTGTCTTAACTCCAAAAGCATCCTAGATAGAGCCTTGCTGCCAGCGAGCGTCTATAGCCCCGACAAGGTTATCGCTATAATCTCACGGAGATTGCTCTACTTCCGGCGATTTAGTTTTTCTTTTGATTTTCTTGTTTTCCTCTTTTGATGATTGATCGATTTGAGTGCACGCCTATAGAGATGTCCGCACACCCGAAAGCCAAATGCTCTGATTTTTCATTTTTTCTTTCTTTTGATAATTCTTTTCTTTTTTGATATTCTTTTGTTTTCACATCTTTCCACAATTTGGCCTGTAAGCAATGAAGCTCACATGGGTTTGAGCATTATAGTGGCGTTGAAGTAAGACTTTTGATTTGCTTAGCCATGACTTCACCTAGGAGACCATAATGACTCAGAGAATTCGTTAAGTGTGTAAGATATAACAACTGTAAGACTCAGTGCCAAGATACAATAGATGATTCCTTTTCCAGTCAAGTATTAACCCTAACCTTAGGATATTTTAGGAACAATTAATCTAGGATTCAAAGATTATCCGCAAATATTTATCTCGGAAATGGACTGAACATAATTTTGCACAGGCGCTAGAGTTCTTAAGATACAACACCTTTCACAAATGGGAGCCCATTTATTGAAAGCAAACAAAACGGGAAAGCAAACTAAACTAAGAAAGCAAAACAACTAACCCAAAGCAAAAAATAAAGCAAAAAGAAAACCTACTCTAAACGAAAACAAAAATTTAAGTGAACAACAGTCACAAAACCTAAGTATATACAACTCCTAACATGATTTCTCAGGATGTGTAGTAACAATAAAGCAGCGGTCATAGTGCGAAGTTTTGCAAACTTATCTTTAAACTCAGAAAAATATTCTTTCAAGGGGCGATTTTGAAACTCGGGCAAAACTTCAGGAAAGATTAGTAACTGGGGCAACTCATCTGGACCATGATTAATCCATAAACAAGTTTTCTTTCCTAAATCTCCATAATCAAAATGATATTCCTTGTAGTCAATAATAGGGAAAGATACAACCTGGTGGTCTTCATTCGCAGACATGAATTCTTGCTCGTCGTCCATTGCGTCGTCAGGAGGTCGGAGTTGATGGTGAACCATACCACTTGCATTTGAAACATGGAGATCAACATCTCGATCCAAACTGGGTGGAGTGGGGCGGGAATTCGATTCAAGAGGGCATTTGGAAATCTGGATCATTTCATGCGCTGGCTTCTTTTGAATCCCTAATAATGGATCAAGCCCCAACCTGAATTGTTCTTCATTTTCTATCTTTGTCACAATTGCTTGTTTATCAGGCAACATCTCATTTGTTTCAATTTCATCAAGCAATTCCTCCATGTTTGTGAACAATGGATCAAGTGCCGATGCAAAATGCATTTCATATTCTGCTTCCATCTTGGTAGCCCATTCATTGTTAAACATATCGTCCTGCCTCAAGCCGCTTATCATTTCTTCCATCTTGCTCATGCATGATTGAATTTCTTCATCAAGGACTGTTCCTTCTTGAAATGTACTGGAAATACTTCCCTCTTCATGTTCTCCTTCTTGGATGAATGAACATTGGAAATTTGTAACGCCATCTCTACTTTGAGCTAAGTCGGGTTCTTGATGATCTTCAATAATTTGCAATTCTTTATATTCATCCAGTTCCATATGCTGACAGTTGCCTTCGGTGGTTCCTCTTGCTTGGACGTATTCCATTGCTTCTTTGATCCTTACTTGAGTGGCCTCTTGTTCCAGTGTGATGAAGGAACAATCCTCCTCTACCTGATCCCTAGGCTCGATCTCATTATCCTGATGTGACTTATTCTCCCTGTTGTTGGATGACATTGTGGTACATTCTTCAAAAGTCTGTTTGACATATTCAATCCATGCTTTGTCCTTGAAGAATCCACATGGTAGCTCTGGTAATCCGAGGTGACATCTGGCATAGTTGATAGCCTCTTCACATGTTGTGCAAGTGAACTCTGGATGAGGTGCGTTGTGAATCCGACACCAATGAGGGAGCAAAACATCCTTCAAGCAAACATTACCTAGTTTTATCTGACCTTCAATTCTGAGTATGAACCTTGTGAAGGCCTCATATCCGACTTCTGGAATACTATAATCATCAGGTTCTACACCCAACACTCCTGGCTTGGGAACATCCCAAAAGAAAATTTTCCCTTGCAAAACAAGCTCTATTCTTGAGAGGAATGTCAAGCAATTAATCTCTTCGTGCTGGGAAGTCTCATGAATTCGACATCTTCCTGGCAAAGCAAACTTGGACAAATTCCTGGGGTACAACTGTGCATTCAAATTTTCCTGAATCTGAGCAAGACTGTCTTGAGAGCAAGAAATATGGAATGGGAGCCCATCCATTGAGAAATTTCAGATTTATATTTTTTTTTTTTTGAATTTTTTTTAACTTTTCACTTTTTTTGGATTTTTTGGCATAAAAGAGATCTAACATATCTCAGATTTGGCATTTCAAACTTCATACTAGTTCCATCCAATTGAATTTCCTCCACTTGTGAAAATAAACAACCTAGAGATCAGGCCCTCCTTCTAGCGCCAATTCAATGTTGATGCGTGTTTTATGACACAACAAACATTCTAGAATAAAGAGTCCAAAGACGCTCTATCCCCCTCTTGAAAAACTACCTCGTATGCTAAGATTGCAAGAAAGATCATACGGTAATTCCAATGTTTAAGATGAATGCGGATAAGCTCTGTGGTTTGATGTGATTATGCTGGTAACACAAAGGGACTTATGCTAGGCTTGTTCAATTCACAATGAAGGTCTAGACAATGAAGCTCTATTGCTTGGGTCATGGATCAAACAAACTGAAAAAGGAGATAAGGGTTCAGAAGCACTAATCTACTCCTAAGAATTCAAGAGACGGTATTGACTTGGTGGAACCAATAACCACGCTTTGCTTCGCCACGTTCAACGACAACTACACAAAGAGGGTGCAATCTTCAAGAGAATGTGCTTATGATTTTCACGTAAGGAATAATTACCATCAGATCGAACAATAACTATCCAAACAGAAGTTAAGAATCCACAAAGTAGGCTCAGTCTAACTTTACGCATTGAACGAAAATCATCCGTTCAAAGAAAGTATGAGCAAAAGTTTCACCATGAATCAATACTTATCGAATCTTGCATTCATCTAACATACATGAAAAGAAATCTAAACTATGATGAGGGATAAGAACCATGACAACTCCAAAATAAGAGAAGCAATCACCATCAGAACAATGCATGCATTACTTATTACTTTGGCAATCTTACAACAGTTGCTTATCTCAACATGTTTTGCAACATGCTCCCATGCTTTACAAATGAGGGGATGAGCTCAATTTATAGGCTCCCCAATTACAATTTGACGGCCAAGATTGATTTGGAATCAACGGCCAAGATTACAAATAAAACCCTAATTAGGGTTTGCTACCCTTCGACCAATAAGAAAATTGCATTCGAGGACACTTGTCCTTCTTGCTAAATATGAACCAACAGATAAAATAGAAAGTTGTTGCATGTTGATTTGGAATGATTTGATTGGTCGGAAGATGACGAGGCGCCACCTTGGTCGTTTGTTCTTTTCCATGTTCTTGCCTTAGAATATTTTCTTGCCGATGACTTTATCCTTTGCACTTTGATCTTGGATTACTTTGGCTTCTTCTTTTCACTTCGCCCCGGAGAACCTGCTTAGACTTGGATTGTTTTGGAATTCCTTCGAGTGCCAATTCAATGTTGAGCGCGTGAAGGAGAGGCAAAAGAGTCTCCACAGATAACAAAACTTGATAGGACCTGGAGTTTCACTACTTAGTTGTTCGCGTCAAGCCCTCCTTGAATAATTGGTTCTTTCTTTGTTCAGACCTCCTTTGCCTTGTGTAGTCATCCACCTGCAGTAAAACAAAACAAATTTATTTTAGATAACTTTTCAAGATAAGCTTTGAAAGATTTTTACAAATTTCATTTTCAAGCTTCTAACTCTCTTTCCGTCCAATTTATTTGGCCATATTTTCTTGCCGTCCCTTTCATTTGACCACAACTTTTAATCGTTTTCCAAAATTATTTGGCCACATCCAATTTTATTTGGCCATCTGCCTCCTTTCTTGTCAAAATTATTTTGCCATGTCCACAATTTTCCTAGCCATGTCCGAAATTATTTAGCCGTTTGCTTAATTTTTTTACCATTCTCCTAGCCAAGTCCGACTTTATTTTGTCCATTTACTTGGTCTTTCCATCATTTTTCTAGCCATGATCTAAGGTTTGGACTTAGGCAAATTTTAATTTTTTCACTTTCTTAACACATGGCGGACTTTGTCTATGGTTTAGCAACCTTCATCTCTCATATCCAAGGCGGACTTGCCTAGCTTTGTTGCCACTTCTTCAATGTCTATGGCGGACTTTAGCATTTCTTTGGTTACTTTACTTTGTCTTTGTCCATGCCTTGGCCAAATTTATCTCCTTTTTGCTTTGGGCGGACTTCATACTCTTTCTCGCCATACATTTTACCTTGGTTATGCCTTAGCCATTTTTCCCTTCTATCTTGGGCGGACTTTCCACCTTTTGTTGCCATTTTGAAACTACCTAAGGCGGACTTCATGCATTTCCAAGCCATTTGCCTTGGTTGGAGGGCGGACTTGGCTCTCTTGCTTGACATTAGACCTTTCCACTTGGGCGGACTTAGGCAAATTTCTTGCCATTTATAGGGCGGACTTTGGGGTTATGCTTGCCATACATAGGCGGACTTCAACATCTTCTTTGCCGCTTCCATTTTGACTTAGGCGGACTTCCTTGTTTCCTTGGCCAATGGACCTCTTGCATAGGGCGGACTTGCTGCTTTGGTTGGCCAAGACTAGGGCGGACTTCATGCTTTCCCTTGCCAACTTGAAACTACCTAGGGCGGACTTCATGCCTTCCTTAGCCATTGCTCAATATTCTAGGCGGACTTCCATGTTTTTGTTGCCATTTACAAGGGCGGACTTGTATGTATGTTTGGCCATTGCCTATATTTTCCAAGGCGGACTTCATTACATCTGTTGCCATTTCACTCTTGGCTGGGGCGGACTTTGGCATTTGGATGGCCATGTATGGGGCGGACTTTGGCTTGGTCCTGACCATTCACCATTTGCCTTAGACATTTGCCAGATTTTCTTAGACATTTCCTTCATTCTCCATGGGCGGACTTCAGCATCTAACTGTCCATTGCCACTTTAACTTAGACATTTTCTTCATTCTCCATGGGCGGACTTCAGCTTCTTTCTGTCCATTGCTCAGATTTTTGTGCCATTGCCCAGATTTTCATGCCATTTACATCTTTGACAGAGGCGGACTTGACAAACTTCATTGCCATTGCCCAGATTCTCATGCCATTGACCAGTTGGCTGAAGCTTCTTATCATCCATTTCCAGTTTTCTCCATGACTGTGCTCAGATTTTCCATGAATTTCCAGATTTCTTCACAATTTTCCAGATTACTCCATGAACTTCGTGAACTTCTTGCAGATTTCTTCTTGAATGTTCAGATTTCTTGATGAATTTCATCAAATCTTCAACCATTTTAGTGCTTTTACCAGATTTCTCTGTGATTTTCCAGAATTTCTCACCATTTTCGAATGAATTTTCCAGATTTTTGAACTTTTTAATGTGATTTTCCAGATTTTTGCCAAAATTTCAAAAAATCTTCGAATCGATTTTCTGAGAGTTTCGTTGCTCGTTTCGAACTTCTGAGTGCGTTTTTGAAACTCGTGGCCCTTCTAAAAATAGAAACTTTCTAAAAATAGAAATTTTCCAAAAATAGCAACTTTCTAAAAATAGACCCTAAAAAATAGGGATCCCAGAATTGCCCAAAAGTGCCAAAAAAGTAGGTCCTAAAAAATAGGGGGCCCGGGGTGAGAAACCCTAAAAAATTGGAAGTGTCAGAATCGACCGAAACGACAGTCGATCTTCGTCTCCCAGGCCTTCTAAGCACAATGGTGACGTTCATTCAGTGATCCAGGCTAAAATTGACTGACTCGATTCGGGTGACCGTTCAAAATTAAGACTCCTCATTGCAAAAAGACTGGCGATAAGCAGTTGCGATGCCAAGGCAAAACCAAAAAGCAAAAAAAAACGAAGGGTCCCCATTTGCAATGGGGCGATGTGTGAAAAGGTCACAACAGGTCCATAAGTAGTTTGTGGTTGTGAAAGCCACTAGGATTAATGGTTATATTGTAGGTTTTAAGGGACAGTAAAATTGATCATAAAGATTAAGCATTACATCTGGATACCATGTACCCTATCGAATATGTATGTCTGCCAATCCTTTAATGATAATGTAATATATATGTATGTCTGATTTATATAGTGTAAAATTTATCAATACAAAAAAGAGATGCAGAGATTTTCCATGTCAAAACTTCAGGTTGGTTCATGATCTTCTATGAATATTTTGGCCCTGCGTAATTTAGTTTTGACATCTGTCATTTGCTATTGCTGTCAGCCAATGGCACCTAGCTTGCTTTCTCTGAATAGTTCAAACAGAAAATGTGGTTGAAAAATATTTGCTATACATGCTGGGCACTGATTTGTAATTTTCCTTTTGTGCATGTTCATGCTAAAATTGTTAGGTTTAGGTGTTTCACCATTGCCAATTTACTAAATTTTTTCCAGTTTTACTACATAGTTTTATAGTGTTAAATAGAGCTTTAGTATTGACAGATATTTTCTTTACTAACATTGAAGTCTGTCACCAAAATGGATTTTATTTGTTGGTGTATTGCTTTTCTTTCTGTCATGATACCTATCTTTCTTCTTTCTTCTAAATGTGCTTGAAGGAAAAAGTGTTTTCAACTCACGAGGGTATGCATGGTACCTAATGAATATATTTAGTTCCAGTGGTTGCCTGACAGGGTTCACTTACAAACCTGCCTTATTGTGCTCATCTAACCTATTCACGTTTATCCCCAGTTTCCTAACTATAACATATATAATTTTCTATTCTTATTCAACATGCGAATAATCTCAGATTCACTGTGTACATATGTACTAGGTATGTGAAAATTGCCAAAACATACAATTTAGGAGCAATGATGCATTGCTGTGTTAGGGACATCCCCAACTCATGGACTCATTGATGAACGTTTAGCCCAATCAAAATCAAACACAATAGTTGTAGATTGCCACTTTGTTGAACGCAAACTTTAAGGATCATCAATCAATTCCGTCCATATTACTCTATAAGAAACATCTTGGAAAATCATGCATTGATCTCCTCATTGAGGAGTAACTGCAGATTTACTCATGTATGCATCCTTCTTAGACTTCTAGACCATCCAAATTTTTTCCTTTTTGTGAAGCCATTTTTGAGCTTGTTCAGGAAGATATTCCCCCAACTCAGACTTATTCCTATATGTGATATTTCAAGGAATCTAGCCTTGGAAAAATTCCATATGTGCTGCAAGCATCAAGGATTGAGAAGGTACTAAATGATTTTTTCAAGGAAAACATTCAAATCGGATATAGACATCTAAGTTATCTTAGTCTGTGGCTGCCCTAAACGAATAAAATGTTTTCAGCAAGACCTACTGTCTGTGAAAACAAGTAAAGATCAAGCATCAAAGCAATGGACAGAAAAATGTGTTACATGTTTAAGGGCATCTTCTCCAGTGCTCATATCTGATGAAGAAGAGATTTTACAAATCAGTGAGCTGAAAAGAATCACTTTACCCATTTTTGTGGAAAAATACAGTCAATTAAGGTCTTCATTTGTTTAGAAATAGGTTGGCTGCCACATCCCTGAAGGAAATTCTGCATGCACACCCTACACTCATACACCTGACCAATCTGCCTGCCCAATACACGTCCATACATACAGGCACAGCACATGTACACACATTATTTTCATGGACAATTTTCCAGCAATATTATTTTTCTGAAGAGATTGGAGTGGAGCAATATACTCTTGTCATAAAAAGAGGAACATGATAGAACTTTGTGCCAGAAATAAGGTTACATCATAGTTCTAACTTCCAAGTGCCAAGAACTAAGTTATGTGCCTGTGTTTTCCCATTGTTGAATTTCTTGGGAGTGATTATATCCCCTTGTGAATAATCTCAATGTTCCTTTTAGTTGTGAATGTTTTCTGCACGGGATTCAACCACAAGAAGGAATTCATACAACTAAGTGAAGATAAATGTTATCCATCCAATAGAAGTCTGCGGTTTAGGAGGAGATATGCACCTACAGACATCTTTGTTTTCAAATCTTTGCATATGCTTGGCAAGACTGTTACTAGCAAGTAGTCCGAGCTTATATTACTGTTTTCTGGAGCTTTCTTTCTTCTGGTTGTTTATCATAAAACTTCTCCACAGCTACTTATTGATGCCAGAACAGAAAATTACTTTCATTTTGAGATGCACTAGGAACTTGAATGCATTGAAATTAGAACTATAAAACTAGAAATTGAAAATAATTATTAAAATTCCTATTCTAAAATCATGCAAGCCTTAGATGGAGCGTGAAATGGATTTGCTTGCCAGTTGACAAAAGATTGTGGATGCCCAACTGCCATAACGATGACATGATTCAGACGGTCAGAAATAGATCAGAGATTATTCATAGAGCTACCAGATTCTTCAAAAGAACGGTGGATTTATAGACTTTTAGGTGGAAAAATGAATTATAAATCATTCTTTAGAACTAGAGATTTGATTTAGAGTTAACTAGTTGGATTGATTAGTTAACTCAATTGTTTAGTCAACTACCTTGACTGACCAGTTAATTAAGTCTGATTGATCAGTCAACTGACTTGATTGTTCAATCAACTAATTTGATTGAAAGTTACTTGATCAACTAATTAGTTAAGTAATTTAATTGATGAGTGAAAAGGGGAACTGACTAAATTGAAATAAGTGAAATGTGGGTGAAGATAATTAGGATTATTTAGTATTTTAATTGGATATCGTGCAAGGATTAATTATTAACCAATTAACTAGTCATGGGGTGATATAAATGTAAATGAAGTTAATTAATTAATATAATGTAATCAATTAATTGACAAAATTAATTAACATGGGACAAGATGATGAAGTCTACAAAATTAGTCGATTGACAAAAGAATGATGATAAAATTAATAGGTTGGAATAATAGAGTTAGTTAACAACATGAGATTACAGCAAAGTAAAGGTGGTGAAGCCTAGGTGTCTACAAAACTAAAAACAAATAAGTCATCATACTGCATGGAATATTGGTTATAATTGATAAATATAAGAAATGAGCTGAGACTACAGAATGATGAAACGACTGGAGAGAGGAAAAGGTAAAAACCAATGTGAAGTGAAATGAAAAAGGGATAGGAAATCCCAGATTGATGTATTTGATCTAAGCTAACATGTGAAGCTATGAACTTTTACAATCGAAGGCATTAATTCCCTAGATTAAGTTGATGCATGTAGAATGATTAGTCCAACGGCTGGTATCTAGCGGTAAGGTAAGAGTGAATGCATGATGAAAACCCAGGTTCAAATCCAACTAGGCTTGCTCCCGTGCAGATCATGCAACCAGGCCCCTCAAGACAAGGCTGGGTACAAGTCCCGGGTGAATTTTGATGGAATAGAATCCCCTCATACTGTGATTTCTTAGCCTAATGGATTTCCAAGTTTGATGGCGAAGTACAGTTCCTCCACTGTGTAGTATTTCCTATTTTCTTTTTTAAAAAGTATTGAGTAGAATGTGCTAATCAACCAAATCTAGAATGGTAACATTGTCACAGATTAAGGTACTTGCACATCTGTGAGAAAGCTAAAAAATATTCTATTTTATCATCATATATGAAAAGCTCTTTGTTTCAAGTTCACATACTTTTTCTTGTGCCTGTTCAATTAAAAGATTACTTGTTACACTTATTTTAGAACACTTTTGAAAATTAACGCCTCAGTTCTGGTGCAAATGTAAAGGAATATACTATTATTTATTTTTTTTAGAGCAAAAAGTTATATGATTGTTGTTGACTTGAATTCAGATCCGATGTCATTATTCTGTTGCTGTTGCTGTTGCAGGCTTATGTTGACAGAAGTGATTATGACAATGTGATTGGAGCATTGCCGTACTTGAAAGTCAACAGAAAAGCAACATAAATTTTTCAAGCTCTGATGTAGATCTCACTTCTTCGGAATGATTTCTTTCATGAAGGATATGTGTAATCTCAAATGTTGACTACTTCCTGTGTGTACCCTATTGAATGTGGTTTTTAATTACAGTTACTGCCTTGAATTCAAAATATTCTTTTGCAGGAAGAGATTTATGGATTGTCTTGTTTAATTTGGAAGATTTTGCAGTTCCATCTTTTTTAATTTTTTCAGTGTGGTTGAAAGTTCAAGCCCTTATGAATTTTTACTTTTTGTATGTTGCCTTAGAGAGTGCAACTGACTTTCCTAGTGAATATTTTAGCATATGTAACTTAGAGAGCATGATTTGTTATGGCTGTGATCAGGCCTTCGCTACAAAGATAAGTCACCATTAATTGAATATTAAAACCTAAGTTGCCAAATCGGCAGCTTTACTGGCGGATTCTGGGTATGAAATGTCCCAGAATTGGAATGACAAGAAAATGTCTGCTGAATCGTCCAGGTTTGGCAATTTTGACGTCGAATGATTCCACCAAACATCTAAACCTTCTTAATATTGTCCGTGATGTGGCATTTCCAGAACAGTTCCGGGCAATTCCAGGCTTCTGTTGATTTTTGATCGACTTTTCAACTATGGAAAACCCTAAAACGTTACATTTAGCTATATTACACTCCAATTTTGGACCATGGGAGCAGCGAAACATTGAGAAAAGCCCATTCGGTAGTTCTTTATTTTTTGTTGCTGCAAATAGAGATGCGATCAAGGCGAACAGGGATGTGAATAGAGTGAACAGAGACGCTAATAAACATTTTCTGCCATAGCCCGAAAGTCCTGAGTGGGTAGTGGCGAATAAGTTTTAAATTTTTTTTAATTTGTTATTGCTTAGTAAATTTAGCGAAACATTCTTTAATTTCCTGAAAATCATCAGTCTGCAAGTTTTGTAGCTATTGTATAACATAAAATAAGTAGATTTAACTATTACATTCGCCAACATACACAACAAAAAAAAACATTCAATAATAATTTAAGAGCCATCATTGTATCATGAAAGACCACTACAGAATGTGAGATATTTGTTCAATGTTCATTATTTTAACTTCTTTTTCATTTTGAAATTTAATATTTAAAATAAAAAATGCTCCTTGTAAAAATAAATATTAATTTTATTTGTATGACTAACTAGTAAATACTATATTATTAAATATATATAAATGAATGTATAGTCTATATGCAATATTAAAATATTGATTAAAGAATGTACAATACTTCATTTTTTATATAAATTTAAAATTAATAATTATTAAATAATGCATAATATAATTTTTATCTGCAATTTTGCTTGATTCATAAAGCTTAGACTTTTTGTAAATTGTTGGAGTTTCATTTGTTTTTCAAAATTATTTTTGCAAGCTTGTTGCATGTAGAGATTATCATTACATTGTTACGTGGCAACTAGTTCCAGCTTCATCGACAAACTTTCTTTCAAAAATTGACTTGAGTTCACCTTTCCGGAGACATGTAGAAATGGTATAGCAGATTCTACATGGCGGGACATGTTTGGATATGTAGTGGGTGTGATCAATGGCATACAAGTTCGTACAATCGACTGAAATCCCATTTGTGTGCCAATCCTAGATTGGGAGTCAAAGCCTATTTATGAAAATTGTAGAATATATCAAAGAGCAAGAGGACGCAAATGCAAGAGTTGTCAGTAGAAAAGAGCATCCTTTGAAGAGAGGAAGGAGCTCATGGACGCCACTTGCTTCTCCATCTCATATTTAATGTCATCCCTAAATATTGTAGTAGAAAGCCATCCATTTTTGGGTAAGAATTTAGATGAGCCTAGTAATGTGAAGAGAACAAAGGGACCATTGGAGAGGGTAGTTAAAAATTATGCTAGAGAGATTGTTGACCAAATTATTGCAACTCTATGCAAATGGTTTGTTCTTAAATGTTTGATTACTATGTTGGAAAGATTAGTAAATGAAACTCCAAAAGGGTACAACAGCCCAAGTTAGCATCTTATTGTTAAAGGAGGTCAAACATATAAAAACTTCATTGGCTCCCATTAGGGCTTCATGGAAAGGAACTGGCATGTCTCTCATTTCTGATGGATGGAAGGATGTAGAAAATAGTCTATTAATCCATATGACTGTAGTGTGCCCTAAAGGGGCAATGCTTTCGAAAGTCATGGATTGTGAGGGCAGGTGAAGGATGCACAATTTATTGCTGACATCTTTATATAGTACATTCAGGAAGTGGGTCTTCAAAGTGTTATCCAAGTCATAATGAATAATGCAAAGAATTTTAGAGCTGTTGTTATGTTGGTCGAGACATGATTTTTGCATATATTTTGGACACCTTGTGCTATGCATTTGCTCACCCTGCACTAGGGTGCAACCATATTGTGATGTAGAAGTGAACAAAGGGTTTATGAAAACACTTTCTAAACTCTTCCTTGATCATGATATGGAAGATCCAATTATAGGTGACTTTGTTGATTTTGCAATCTCAACTAGTCAAAGTGTTTCTGCTCTCTGTAACATGTATAAGAAGGATGCTCACTCTTGGTGGCACCTCAATGATCATAAATTGCTACACTTCCAAGTTCTTGCAATCAAAATTTTATCACAAGCAAGTTTATGAATTTTTGTCCACTCTCTAAATTTGATTTTTTTTTTTAGTTTAAAAATTTACTATTTTCAAACTTGAAGTTTGATTTACAATTTGTTAATTTAGCAACTCTAACAAGAGGTCCCTTTGCTTCAATAGGATGCTGGTTCTCCATTTGAACGGAATCGGAGTGCATACTCCTTCATCCGCTTAGTGAAGCGCAACTTATTGACATTAAATAAAGCAAAGGAGCTAATTTATGTGCATTCCAACTTGCATCTCTTACCCTCAAAGATGATGAGTACAAGGAAGGGGCAACAAAGTTGTGAGATGTAGACCTTGAGTGAATTGACTGGATATTTCTTCTATTGCACAATTTTCAATTTTTGAGGAGTCAAGTAGCCAACATACTTTTAGTTCGAGTGGCAATGGGGTTCCATGTTCTCCTAATCTACTTGTATTATGTCTACTGTTAATGATGATGATGATTTTGGTCTTGGCGATAACTCATATGATGTTGATTAGTGATTACTAATTGTATTGTTTTAATATTGACCAATTATTATCTATCATGATAGTCCAGTTTGATCCTTTTGATATTGAATTACTAAATTTAAATTGGTATTTATATTTCATAATTTGAAATTTGTAATGGTTTTGTTTAGCATATGAATGGCATATGTTATTCTAAACTTAATATGTTTTTAGGCTGCAAACATATATATGTTCTTGTATGGATGTACCCAAAATGTACCCAACCCTCCCAAAAAAGTTGCCATACTGGCATATTGTACTTTATTCTGATGGGGCAACTTAGACTAAAACTACTAGAGGAAATTTTCAGACCAAAGACACAATACCAGAATTATGTTAGATATAAAAAGAATTGTGACAACATTATCATCATCTGTGACTTCATCAAATAGTACATGACATCATCACAAGACAAAACGATTACATCATTCTTTGCATTATAAATATGGTTAATTTCTCTCATAGTCAACTGAGCAGCTATGCCATCTTGAATCATGTGTAACTAACAAAGACCAAATGACTATTAATATTTATAAATAACAATAAACAAATCCTTATTAATGACAGTGGGAACATAAACGTACTTGGAGAACAAGCAAGGAAGATAGAGAACAAAACAAAAAATCAGTTGGATTTGGCAGATGAGAGAAGCATCTTTGGAAGGAAGTAATGAGTTGCAAATGTAGGGGACTTCTGAAATTTAATAAATTTGGACGAAAGATGCTTTGGGAAGGAAGTGTGATAGCAGTCAATGTAGGGGGTTTGATGAGACAAGTGTGGCAAGAATTGAGGATGGAGAAATTTGAGCTAATGAGGGGAAGGGCATGGAGAGCAAGTGGGACAAGTGGAATTTCTCAAAATGAAGGTGAATGGTTAGATGAAAATTTGTTAAATCAACCAAATATTTTGTAACCACAATTTGTGGTGAGTGGTGTGTTGAAGGTGAGGTTTGAAAGTGCATCCATAGAGTTGCTACATTTTGAATTGGAGAAGTGCCAAATGGAGGAGACATTGGAAAACCTCGTAAAAGGGTAAGGGATTTCTAACCCTTGACACCCAAAGATTATGTGAAAAACTTGTTTAGCAATAAAAAGAGGAGGTTGGATTTTGGCGTGTTGATGACTTGCAAGAAAATTTTGAGGACATGCTTCACTTTGTATGACTGGAAAATGGTTATACTGTGACATTTTTTTGTTCACTTAGAAAAGGAGTTTATTTGGTGACTGTTAAAATTGCAAAAGGGTTCTTTGTCACGCCTCTTGGTACCATGACTGCCCGACTTTAGAGACTTCTCCCTAGTCTTCTCACCCTTGACACCCAACGCTTCCGTGAAACCACAGTAACGAGACTCGCCAGGACTCGGCGAGTCCCGAGTCGAGTCGACCTAGCCGAGTTTGGGGGACTCGGACTCAGCCGAGTCCGGATGAGTCTTGGCCAGACTTGCTGAGTCTGGAGGACTCGCCAGACTCGTCGAATCCAGGCGAGTCCTCTCAGCAAGACTCGGCTGGCAGGTTTGAAAAGTGCAAAAAACACAAAATTCAAAGTTAAAACTTGTTTTCTTTAACTCACTATGAATGCAAAAATGATGTACGCCATGAAGGTTTGTATGGTTTTGGAGGTCTTAATTTGGGCTTGGTGGCAGGGGCTCCGCCCCTCGACCCTGCCCTGTATCACAATAAGGAGTGCGTGAGGGGCGCTACCCCTCGACCCCATTGGGGGCGTTGCCCCCAGACCCCCACGAGGGGCGTTGCCCCTTGACCCCACAAGGGGTGTTGCCCCCAGATCCCTACAAAGGGCAATGCCCATCAACCCCATTGGGGCAATTGCCCTCAAACTTGAGATTATGGTTGTTGTCATGCCCCCGCCAAAATAGTAAATCAAATCGCTAGATCGTGAGGAATCCAATCGCTCAAATACAGGTCAACTTGCATCAAACATGAAGTCAATTGAATGAATATTAAAATATAAACAATCATCATACAATGATCTACTTTAGACACAACGATTAAGCAGGGATAATATTAATGTAATTAACTATCCTAAGGAGGTTGCGATTAGTCAAGGCAAGAGACATGTCTTTTAAATGAATACATGATATGAAGAGGCATGTCCATCCAAGGTGGGAAGTATAAGAGTGGGACATTTGAATGGAAGGACCATCGAATCTTATAAAGGCACACTTGGGTGAATAGAGGATGTCACTAAAGCACAACCAGTCAACAGGGAACTCGTGCACTCCAGCATAGCCAATAGTTATACCAAAAATATATCCATAATCAAGAGTATATCAGAAATATACACATAACCAGGAGTAAATCAGATATAACCTATATTCAAGTGTGTTCTTGCCATGCATAATAGAGGAATAAATGTGGTATTTCTATGATAGAATACAAGATCTGTTTGATTGTTTGGAAGTTGGAACTCTCCTTGTAGGAAGGGCCTAGGGTGTAAGTAAAAGGGGTTAACGAAGTTAGTAGATAGCCAATCAGAGGGCCCTATACAGAGAGCCAAGTTACCCACTTATGGCCCCCACCCAACTCTTCAAGGTGGCTAGTGTCTTTTGAGAGTTGAGGCCTTGATGAGGAAAGTAGGTACAAGTCGCCAAGGGGGAGGGTTGTGGTATACACCCTCTTAGGCTTGGCATATGGCTTCGAGTAGACCCATCATGTCCCTTCTCCCAAATTTGTTTGTATTGATTGATAATCTATGGATGCGATGCAATTGTCTAACTCTAACAAGCATAAATACATATTGCATATAGTGTTCATATGGTGAATGTAGGATACCATTCCAAGATTACTTCATTTAAGAGGTATTTATTTAACAAGGTGAAACCCTAACCCTAATTTGTTGCAATTTGTGATCAATAGGCAAATTCTAGGGCAAAGCAGGATAGGGGACATTATAGCTGCATCATCCAGGACCTATCTTAGGTGCATTCATTGGAAGGATGCAAGCTCCTCTGAGCCATAGACTTCTAGTTATTGTTTTGATATTTCATATTTGTTTGGAACATTTGATGTCATGGATTTCATATTCCATGAGTTTTGTATACATTTGAGTCTTTGACTATATATGTAAGTGTGCTATTTCCTTCAGCAGCTCAGCTACAATTTGCGTTTATACTTATGTGATCATGTATACTTGTGTATGTGATCAAATTAGCTTCTATTTGATGATGTTATTGTGTCTTTAAGGTTTATTTAATAAAGGGTGCATGAAACAAGTTTTAAAACCTTAAAAATCTCTATATTTCTAGGGTTTTCATTTTGCCGAGTTTGCGTCGAGTCCGGGCGCTGAATTCCGAGTCGAGTCACCCTCACCAAGTCCACACCGAGTCCGAGTCTAGTAACTATGCGTGAAACCCTTGGTTGGTATAAAAAGAGGAAGTTGGGTATCAGTGTGTTGAGGAATTCCTTGCAAGAAAAATTTGAGGATGCACTTCACTTTGTATGACTGGAAAATGGTTCTATTGTGATATTTTTTTGTTCACTTAGAACAAGAGTTTATTTGGTGATTATTAAATTGATGTAGGAGTACCTGGGCGAATTGGCAATCCACATCACCCAAAAACAGTTAGGTTTAGATTTAAATTGTTTTGGTTTTATTTTAGTTCATGTTGCATTTTTGGAGTTGGTGGTTGGTTTTCAGAGTTAAATTTAAAATTCAATTTTGGTGGTTTATGGTAGAGAAGGTTGAATGACGTTTTTGTCATTGATTGACAAAATGTCATATTTCGTTATGCATTTCAAAGCTTCAATGTTTGACGATTATGGTAATAAAATGAAATTTCCGTCCATCTAGTCTTCAGGCACTATTCTCTCATTGTCCAAATATCACATTTGTTTCCAAGGAGGCAATGCTTATTGGTTAACTGCAAAAAGAGACATAATATTATATCTTCATTTTCAGACAGAGAAGAGACACACAATGCATTAGAAATGTGAAGAGATGCATGGAAAGAGAGAGGAGCTCGACTGGTTAAGGGGCAACAATAAAAGTTAATAACCAGCGCATAGGAGAGGGGAGGGTGACACCATTTTAAAAGTGAAAGCTGCCAGATAAAAAAATTGCAGATGGGGGCAATAAAATGGAGGTCACGCCATGTAAGGTGAGGGATTCAAATTGAAATGAAATGCACAGGGAATAAAAGGAGAGGCTGCACCTCATGAGAAGAAGTAATTTTAAAAGACAAAGAAAACAAAAATGGCACGGGCAGCTAAGTATGGGAGAAGATAGTGCATGAAAGAGGGGAGAAATAGATATGGAGGGGCATGCACAGCTAAGAGAAAGAGAGAGCGGATTAAATAAAAAACCACAGGTGTAGAGGGGGTTGTGGGGTAAATTGGAGAAGAGCATTTAATAAAAATTGAATTGACAGAGACTAAGCAGGTTGTGCAAGAGGGAAAGAATGAATGACAGGTAAAAGCAAATATAGGAGGAGGTTGACAGCTAAGAGAAAATCATAAAAAGAAAACATCATGATATGTGAAGGGAAGTCAATGCAGCTGAGGAGAGAATAAGATAGATGTATGTAAAGAAACAGGAAAAGGTGCGTAGAAGAGAGGGAAGAGGTAATGGGATGGTCAGCCTAATGAATATCATTACAGTTCGGTAAAAGAAAGACACGCAGGAGGAATGAAGAGGTTAGTGATCAGTTGAAAAGGGGCGAGCTATGGGGAAGTGAAGAGACAATGTATGAAGAAGAAATGAGAAAAACAGAGTAAAGGGGTCAAGCAGATAAAGGTGTGAATAGAATGTATGATGAAAGAAAATAAAGAATACACAGCATACAACTGAATGTGCAGAGAAAATTAATGGAGAGCTGCGAAATAAAAGAAGAGAACAGGGGTGCATAGAATTGACGAACAGAGAATTGGAAAATTGAAACCATCCAAGAACTTGCAGATTGAAATCAATTACAAATTGTAAATATTGTTTCCTGTGGAATAAGAAATCAACAAGTTGAATTGTTTTGAAATTTTGGTATCATTTAAATCTGAATGTACTTTCAATTGTTTACCTGAGATACTTTGACAGATTGGGAATAGATTTTGTGAAATGTTGAATGGAATTTAAATTGACAAGTAAAATTGGTATTGGCTGCAGAATTCACCCATCTGATAAGTCGTTCTACATCAAAAATTTAAAGATAGCAAGAGGGTTGTTTGGCATGCCTCTTGGTATGGTGACTGCTCAATTTTAGAGGCTTCTCCCTAGTCTTCTTACCCTCGACACCCAAAGATTCTATGAAACCCTTGATTAGTAATAAAAAGAGGAGGTTTGGTTTTGGTGTGGTGAGGACTTCCTTGCAAGAAAATTTTGAGGACACACTTCACTTTCTATAACTGGAAAATGGTTATACTGTGACATTTTTTAGTTCACTTAGAACAGGGGTTAGTTTTGTGATTATTAAAATTTGAAGATAGCAAAAGGGTTGTTTGTCATGCCTCAGTCTTGATACTATGACTGTTCAATTTTAAAGGATTCTCCCTAGTCTTCTCACCCTTGATGCCCAAAGATTCTGTGAAACTCTTGATCTGTAATAGAAAGAGGAGATTGGGTTTTGGTGTGTTGAGGGCTTCCTTGCAAGAAAAATTTGAGTACACACTTCACTCTGTATGACTGGAAAACAGTTATACTGTGACATTTTTTTGTTCACTTATAACAGGAGTTTATTTGGTGATTATTAAAAGTTAAAGATAGCAAAAGGGCTGTTTGTCATGCCTCTCGGTACTTTGACTGCTTTTTAAAGGCTTCTCCCTAGTCTTCTGATATAGATTCTTATAAGGCAGCGTCATTAGGAAATCTAATGTAGATTGAAGTTCAAGATGTGCTACCGCAGTTATGTAGATTTCATCCATTTACTTATGCTCTTGGACAAGGTTTTGAAGGTGGATGATACAATAAATTGTTTACTATGTGTGCATACTCATTTGTGGATATCACTACATTTGACGGACCATTATCCACATATCATTAAGGTTTGAGTATTGGGAAAAAGCTGTTTTAATTGCCCATATTTTCTGGGGAGAGGATGTGCATTTGAGGAAAAATTGTCCCTGGCTAATTGCTTCAAATTCATAAGAAATAGATGGTTTTGATGGGCGAAAAACATGCTTCTATTGTGCAATGTGGGTAATGAAGATATCTTCATGAAAATGATGTCCTGGTTGATATTGTTTATCATATAATAAAAATTGGCAAAATGATGTTGTAGATATGGATATTGCTATTCATGCTTGTGTGGAAAATTCAAACCTTCTCATTAACCACAGTTATGTTTTTGACAGATTGTCTGGCACAGTTTCAAACTTCCTTTGGTAAGCTTGATAAGGAGCCTGGTAGTTTTTAAGAACTTGAAGGGTAGACTTAAGTTATAGCAGATCTCTGATATTTTTTATCCCCAAACCTTTGGACTATGGAATTTGTTTCTTGTGCTTCTGCAACAAAATGTTAGAAAAACAATATGATATTAGGGTTCAAGGGTGTCATTTTTTAACTGAAAATTATGTTTTCAAGCCTTTTATTCAGCCTCCTATTGTTATTCACAAAGATGTTCATTGGAATGGTTGGAATGGTTTCAAAAATATGAAGAAGTGTCATATGCATGGATAAACTGAAAAAAAAATTAAAATGGAAAGAGGATGAGTCCTCAAGTTTTGTAGATCAGTTGTGTACACCCAAAAATCATCTTGCAAGATGCTTTATGCTTGTTGGGAAGTGAAAGGGTATTGTCAGGTTATTCCCGACTTCAGGTAGTCCTGATTGGAATTTCTCTGTATTGAAGAGGTTAAAATAATCATCCAAACTTTTAGGTGGATTCTTAAATATATTTTGGTTCCACAACTTGCAAGTTTACTCTCAGCACAGTTGGGAGAGTGGGCTCTGTACTTATGGGATCCTCATTATAAATACTTAATTCCTTAGTATTTCTCTATCCACCTGAACAGGTTCATTGGCCTTGGGTGTAAGAAGTTCTAAGCCTAAGTTCTTCCTAGAATTGTCTTAACTCAACCCTCTCAGCCCTTGGCTTTCGCCAATGTAGATTACCAGATCATACATTCATTTCGTGTGGCCCAAGCTTTGCTATAAATAGGTGACAGTGACCACTTTGCATTTACCTCCTCTGATCATGTTCTAAAATTTACATGCTTAATGTCATAGTTTTGTAGATTTTGGCTGCTTTTCATGATGCGGTGTTCTTTTCACCCGAGCACTTTCGTATCATAACAAAGTGTATTTTTTCTTTTTCGTTTACCGATAGCGGACAACAATGTTATTTATATTCTTCATTCTCTACTAAAGAGTTTGGGATATCATTATTACTTATCTCCAAGGAGCCAAGGTTGGGTTGACTACTATGCATGCTTTTAGCTTCGACCAAGAGTCAAAATATTTGGAATTGGATGGTTCATAATCTTAAAAACGATTTGTGGATAATTGGTGGGTATTTCAATAAAGACAAGGATGGATTTTGAATGTAAATGCAATGGATATTTTTGATGTTTGCCTAATGTCACCCTAAATAATCAAGGATTTTGGAAAAAAAACACAAAACACAAAACAAGTTTACAGCATAAATCGTAGGTTGGTTAAATTTTACTCGATAAAGGAGCTTTTGAGATTATCAAGATTACTTTGCCTATTCACTACCCTAGTAGTGTTAGAACTTGTAAGGATGTGGTTGATAAACAATAATTTAATGGTTTGTATAATTGAGTGAATGATTGTTTAGCAAGAAGCCATTGGTGTTGTTAGCTCTCTTTTGAGGTGATATAGTCAAGACCAAGGCCATTAAGAATAAATCTCAAATTTAATTTAAGATTCAAAATGGCCTTAGAGATCTTTTGGTTTATGACCAATTTGTATGCACTAGGTGAGATAATTTTCCCAATATTAATGGAAGGTGTCAAAATTAGATTCAAGATTGTAATAAACATATTTTTTTCTTATATGTTGGAAGTGGAGCACAAGAGCAAGTATTTATGTAGAAGTTGGTGTGCTTCTTGGCAATGTAGGGGTTTGATGTAGTTATGGACAAAGGATTTAATCATCTCACTAAATGAATAAAGACACAGTGGAACTCAATGAAGTAGTATAACAACAATATGACCTTTATTGATGCATAGTCACAATCAAATCACAGTGTGCCAAAAATGCTTACAATATGAGGCCTCAATGTTCAAAAATATATGAGCACAACTATGTGCAAATTATAGAATTCTCAAATGATATAATAGTATAGGACTTGATTTTCTTTGATTTCTGGATTCAATTGCGTAAGAATTTTTTCATCAACATTTTGGATCACACTCCACGATCTATCATTAGGATAAAGCAAAGAGCTCAAGGAAAATGAGCTCATCAACATAACGTTGCGTAAGAAGTATAAGACTTCTTCAATTATTGACTTACTTGGAGCTAAGGACCTAAATCTAACTAAGTTGAGCCTCCTAATTGAGTTCAAATGATCATGAGTGTGCTTATTTAGCAGCTCTAGCCTTAGGGGTGATCTTTGTTAGTTGCAAGGATGTGTAACGCTTGATGCCAAGTGTATTATGTAGTTGATCAAATATATAGAGGGAACCTTTTCAAATGAATGTGGTGAAGTTGGTTCAATGAATATTGATGTAGTTCATACCATAAGCTCTATTTAGACCAATAAGTCCATAAATATATTCCTTTGTTATTACATGATTTGGAAAGGTGCCAAAAGCTTTGAATATGAAATTGGTGGTTATCCTATTATGCTTGCTAGTAAGTATGGAATTGAATATGCATTTTGTGGTGATTAGAATGTTTTTAAATTTGGATGGGACATGGCCAACTTTTAGGAGAACATGTGTTCCCAATTGTAATTGAAATATGCAATTGCAATGGAATGTGATAGGATTTGTGCTACATAGATGATGCTTAGAATATTATTGAAAACCTACAAAGAAACAAATAAAGTGAAAGAAAACATCTTTGGGTGATGCAAGATTGCTCTTACACCTAGGATGCTCCTCCATTGTGGTAAGATCATTACTTATGGATCCAAAATTTGATTGAACAAGCCATTGCTATTACCATCTATTGCCAAGACTAGTTTGGAGATCATTGAACCTAACTAAATATTTACACACAGCTAGAAGGAAGATATTGTACTGATGGTCTTTGTGTTGAGTTCTACAAAACTAGTGTAGTCCCAAAATGTGGAGAAATATACCTTCATTTCCAAAAATGATCAATGGGAAAGGAAAAAGCTAATATGTTTTTCATAGTTAAAGATATTCATGTTGGTAATTTGGTGCCTATATATTATCGGGATGTAACTAGATTGGTTCTTAAAGAAGGTAGCAAGACTTGAAATTGCAAGCTTCTTAAAGTGTCATACAAAAAATTAGCGAAGTCCAAGTTTGAATGTTAAGAGGAAAAAAATTCTTCGAAATATATGCTCCCTCGCTCATGCTAGTTGTGGAAAGAAATATATTAGTTTGGAGTAGGTTACATTATACAAAGGGCTTTAGATAATTGTTTTTGGCATGGTATTGATTTATTTAGAAAAAAAATGTTCTCGAGCAAATGTTGTGTACCCCCACCACATACATCCTAGGCTGTCCATTCAAATGGCTCATCTAGTCCTTAGTCTAGAGTTCAACCTCAAAAACATCATGCTATACATTGGACTCTAGGGCTTCCCACAACCATCAATAAAAAAGGATATACCTTGAGGTCATAATGAGGCTTGACAAATTTTCCTAGAGCATCCAATCCGCCAACAGGGTAATCATTCATTTTGTAGTCCACTCAATAAGGCATAGAAAACCTCATTAAGAAGCTAGGCGATCTTGGATTTTAATACAACAATATGCATAAATGTTTCCATTATTTGGTCATGTCAACTAGCAACAAAGGCATCAAATTGAGACCATTGAAGAGTTATTGTTCAAATAAATGCTTGGAAAATGCTTTGTGAAGTTTATAGAAGAACCTAGTAGTTTAGGACATCCATCTTAGCTTTAGGCTATCCTCTAATAAAAATAAGCAATTAGTTTTCCACTCTTTTGGCACACATTATGAACCATTCCTCTCCATTTTCTATGACAATGATCTATTGAAACCTTATTGGACTTCCAAATCACACTATCATCATTCTTTGTCTCTCTTTTGTGGATTTAGTTCCTAGGGCTTATTGGTGAATCAAAATACCTTTTTTATGTAGAACAACCTCCACACCTTTGGCTAACATAGTTAGATATCTATAAGGCTTGGTGAAGTTCTCCTTTCATCCATTCATCTTATGTACCTCTCTCCATAATCCTTTATCTATTGACTTGGGATTTTCGTGTTTGGATTGAGGTAGGGTCTATTTGCACTTGTTTTGTTGGTAGAGCTAGCTATGATGATTTGTTGATTTCAAGAAGAAGCTTTATTTTTACGTAGGCTAAATAGGAAGATCATTTTTATTGCTTTCATTTTATATTAAGCAACTATTATTTGTTTAGATCTATCTTAGTTAATCTATTTTTAATCAGTGCAATTATATTAGTTGTAGCTTTCAATAAAACATCTTTTTTGAGCACTAGCATGAAACCAACAAAAGCTCATTTTTTAGCACTATCATGAAACCTACAAGCTCCTTTCAAGCAAGAAACCTAAAATGGAAGATTGAGACACAACTTAGAAATCCACCTTTAGATAACACATCCACACTAAAATCCAACAAGAGTCCCAACTTAATATCCCACATTAGATGTCCCTTTGGGGATTTGAACATGGGTGTCCACAATTTTAATCCTTTAACCAATTGAGCTCAACCCCTTGGACAAAACACACTAGCTTTAAAAACTAATCTTGATCAATAAAAGTGTTTACTATCAAACTACAATATTCTCATTGGTTTTTTTGAACCATTTTAGTGGTGACGAGTGTTCATTTGATTTGCCCCCATGACCCGCTACTAGCATTTTTGTACCTTAAGCCATTATTATTTAGAAAACACACAAATTGGGTGTATGATGTCATAAAATGCCAATTTTTCCCTCATGTGGCTTACATTAGACCCATTACCCTCCATTTTCCCATAACAATGATCTATTGTATCCTTATGCATCTAGATTGGACTCTCAAATCACACTACTTTGGCTCTCTTTGGTGCATTTTTCAAGTCAAGTGGCATTACATTGTAGGAGAAACTTCTTTCCTTTGTACAAAGGTTGTCTTTTCCAACAATTAGTGTTGGTGATGTCCAAAGAATCCATAAGTGTCAGTGTTAATTTCTCTACTTGTAATGCCTCTAGAATTTATTTTGTAAACAATGTTAGAGATTTGTTATGCATGCTTCATTGAGATATTTGTAGTCAAAGAAAATCCTTATGCTTTCATCCAACTTGATTGAAATCGCCATGGGACTAATCCATAATTCATTGGCCAAGAAAATTACATTGTTCCCAATATCTTGTCAATAGAGATTTAGATTTAACTTATACAACCTCTTTTTCACTAGCTTAGCATTACAATTTTGCTTGATGTGCATTTTTCTTAGGGATGTATGTAAGCCTTTCATTTCTTGGTAACATTTGGGGAGCAAGTCTTTTTATTCATGCACCAATGCAATGACCTATGCGAGCTCCTCTTTCCAGTGGTCCCTAATTGTGGAGCTACCTTTGATGCATCCTTAGTCTCGATATTGATTTGGATTTTTTTGAACTGTTCGTTAAATCTGCTCTATCCTTACCTAAAAAGGAAGCTAAGATGCGAAATACACTTTTTATATTAATATGAGATAGTATTTTCAAAAAATAAATTAATCATATAGTTACAAGGAAATAAACACAAAAAAAATTATACCATGACACAATGATTTACATGGAGAAAAACTCCACACTCTAGAGCAACTTGATTTATTATTCAATAATCTATTACAATACACATGTAGATTCAACCCTCATAGGAGTATTACCACCAAGAGATATGGAACAAATTTGATAGCATAATGATACTTGAAAAAAATCACTATGAAACCTTAATCTTAAGCACCCAATGAATAGGAGAAGCAATACATGAAACCATCAAAGGGTAATTAGGAAGTTGTGAGATAAAACCACTAAAAATATGTTGCCTAAATACCAAGATGAGTCCATAGGCTAAAAATAATATATTCTACACCTATCATAAACTCAACATAATTCTCTCCCTAATTTGGGTGCTCCATTTGGGCTACATTATCTCCATTCAAGTATGCCTTATGATGTGTCATATCATGCATCAGAAGTTGGCCAACAAGTTCAACTCCCTCCTACAACTTTTTTAAGTTTTATAGATGCTCTTACAATTTTGTACCCAAAACCATTAAAAATATGGTACCCAAATCCCTAATCAAAATATAATGCCCAAATACCAAGCTGAGTCCATAGGCTAAAAATAATATAGTCTACACCTATTAGAAACTCATCATAATTCTCTCACTAATTTGGGTGCTCCATTTGGGTTGCATTATCTCCATTCAAGTATGCCTTATGATGTGCCATATCATGCATTAGAAGTTGGTCAACGATTGCAAATCCCTCTTACAACTCTTTTAAGTGTCATAGATGCTCTTCCAATTTTGATGTGAGAGGCCTAGGTTTTAGAGGCTCTAACTTTTGCTTTGGGAAGTTGATTGAGCCCACATTTTTTTAAAATTGAAGATCTCAAAAGATATCTTTGTTGCCAACTTGCTTGCTCTAGTTAAGGTGTATTCTAACTTTTTTTGGGTTCAAAACCAACCTCTATAATCCAAAAATTATGTTATTGTATTAGATATAATTTAAAAATGGTATTTCTTGTGTTCTTAAACATTAGGATGCAATGTTAAGATACCATTCCTAACATTCTCCCACTTTTCAAATAACTTGCAAGAGCCAAGGGAATATCAACACTCAACTATTTGCTAGGGGCCAAGACTCCCATAGACTCACTACATTACCTAAACTTCTTTGTGTTGATTAGCTTTGTTAATGCATCCACAATAATATGAAAAATGTCAACTTTCTTTAGTATCACCCTCCCATCCTCTACCTTGCCACAAACAAAATAACGCCAAACATCTAAGTACTTCATCCTTGCATGAAAGGTTAGGTTTTTTGCCAGACATATGACACTTTGATTGTCAAAGAACTTTAATAGCTCCCTGATTGAGCCCCACATTTGAACACAATCTCTTAATCTAGATGACCTCCTTATAGGCATGAGTAACTACCATGAACTTAGCCTCTATAGTGAACAAGGTGATCACAATTTTCTACTTACTCATTCAATTGATGGCACGACCAAATAAATTGAAAGCATATTCGTTTAGGGATTTGCTTTCAACATCTCTTGCCTAATTTAAATTTACAAATTCACAAATATGCACTAAGTGCTAGATTTTTATATAATTACCATAATAACAAATAGAGTACTTAGAGGTACCCCACAAATATCTAAAGACTTTCTTAACCTCATTCCAATGACCTCGTCTAGGATTAGCCACAAATCCACTCAAGACTCCCATTTCTTGGGTAATGTTTGGTCTAGTGTAGACTATAGCATATATCAAACCCCCAACTACACTAGCATAAGGAACACAAGCCATATCCTTCATCTTTGTGGGTTCTATAGGAGACTAGTCAACTGAAAGCTTAGTTCTCACAAAAATAGAAACACTAATTGTTTGCTATGTTCCGGCGTTACACTACAAAGTTCACATACTTACTTTGGCCCAACCAAACCCTTTTATTCTCTCTCTTTTGATATCCATACCTAAGATATACTTGACACCTTCTAAGTTCATCTCAAATTGTGGGGAAAGACGAGACTTCAAATTACAAATCACACCCTTATTGTTACAAAAATAATAATACATATAATCTACATACAATGTAATAACAAGGAATCAATTGCCATCTATTTTATACTAAACACAATGTCCAGTTTAGATCTTAAAAAACTCAATCTCAACATAAAGAATCAAACTTTGGTAGATTATTTGATACCATATAAATATTTTTTCAATCTACAAACCAAACATTCCTTACCTTTAACAACATGGTGCTTTGGCTATATTATGTATATCTCTTCTTCCAAGTCACCAATGCAAGAATGTTGTTTACTCATTCATCTGTTCTATATTTTAACCAAAAATTGCTACTATAGATAACATGAACTTGATGGGTGTTAGCTTAGTAAGTCAGAAAAAAATCTCACCAAATTTTATTCTTTCAACCTAAGAATATTTATTTGCAATCAATCTTTCTTTGTACTTTTCAATGTTGCCATATGAACCAATCTTCTTGAACACCCATTTACAACCAACAAGCTTTTTTCCATAAAGCAATGGTATCAAGTCCTATGTGTCATTATTTTTCAATGCAACCAACTCCTCATCCATAGCCATTGCCTAAAACTTAGAATCATCCATATTCATTTCCTCCATTGTAGGTCATGGAAGAGGTTTGATTCATTTCCCTAGTGGATGTGTGAAGGGGATTAATGGTGTATTGCATATCTTTGGTTTGACATGGAACTTAGTTCTAGTTAGCAAG